>JAQQSZ010002838.1:0-14625 GCA_028646595.1 Phalanger gymnotis
GAGTCTTTTTGTCAAGATGTCGGAATGGGGAGGCTGGTTCACAGATCAGCTGTGGTGGGACCTAAATAATTTTTTTGTTGTTTTCTACTTAGAGAATCTCTCATACCTTGCGATTTCGAACCATTCAAACATACATGATTATATTTGAGATTATAAATTCGGCCTTCCTACTACACTTTCTCATAGTTGGGGAACACTTCCAACTCATATTTCTTGATCACTATTTCTGTTGGACTCCCCTTCCTAGAGCAGATGAAGAATGACCACAATTTTGCAGTTAGTTTGACATAAGACATCAACTGACTTGGGGAGGGGAAAATCATAATTCTCTCTCACCTTACATATAGAATTGTTGGTTCAAGCTGTTAAAAAGAAAAAAAAAAGAAATGGGTTGTCTTAGCTTGTCTTTCCAGAGAGACTAAATGACAAGTTGTTGGAGGTTTTGGAGGGGGATTCTTGCTTGGGATGGACTACTTGAGTGATAAAGATCCTTTAAATTCCCTGATTCTCATACTACTCATACTACTACCAGCAGTCTTGTTGGGTAGGTAGGGTAAGTCATGGGAGGACAGAATTTAGAACTGGAAGGACTGAGAGCCCAGATTCACACAGCTATTAAGAGGTAGAGCTGGGATTGAGTCCAGTGCCCTTTCCACAACCCCCAGCTGCCATCTGTTACCTGCTTTTACAAAGTGAGGCTCAAGAGAGGCCAAAAGATTTGCCAGAAGTCCCATTAGCCAGGTCTTCTGACAGCCTTTTCCCCTGTCTGGAACTAGCTACTAGTACACTTCTGCGATTGTCTGCAGGCTTAGAATACAGCAGACAAAGTGAATGGGGCACCTGTTATTATTCATCCAAAGGAGAAGAACTGAATGCAACACCAGGGAACTTTCCCAACTTATCTAAATTACATATAAAACATTGCTGGAAATCTAAAGCACTGAAGTGTGGTAGATGCAGGGCATGATAGGAAACCTACAATAGAGACCTGTCATTGCCAAGGAAAGCCTGTCCTGGAGGCCTTCAAGTCCAACATCAGGCATAGAACAAGAAGTTCAAATCTCAGCTAAAATCCCACCTTCCGGAAGAAGCTTTTCCCATTCCTCTTTAATCTTAGTGCCTTCCCTGAGACTATTCCCAATTTATCTGTATATTTCTTACTAGTCTATAGTTGTTTGCATGTTGTCTTCCCCATTAGATAGAGTTCTTTGAGAGTAGGGACTGTGTTTTACATTTCTCTGTACCCTTAGAGCTTAACACAGTGTGTGGCACATTGTAGGTGGTTAATAAATGCTAGTTGACTGAATGACTTATCACTTAAATCTTTCTGTGCTGGGATCTAGTTGGTGAGCTATTGCTCATATATAACTGACTTCTTTTGGTGGTGGTGGTGGGGATTGGAGGTGGATCTTTGATTTTTCTTATGTAGGACCTCCCATTGAAATTCCTTTTAACTGATAAAACATGCTACCCATCTCCTGACAGAGAGGTGACAGATTCAAGATGCAAAATAGGAAATACCTATTTGGATGTCTGGATTTGATTTACTTGACTGAACATTTGTTACAAGGGTTTTGTTTTTCTTTTCTTTTTTTTCCCAATTAGGGGAAAGGGTGGTGGGAGGGAGAGAAAATAAATGTTTAATTGAAAGGTTTTTTTTTGGTAATTTTTTTTGGAGGGGGGAAGGCAGGACAATTGGGGTTAAGTGACTTGCTCAAGGTCACGCAGCTAGTGTGTCAAGGGTCTGAGGCCAGATTTGAACTCAGGTCCACCTGACTCTAGGCCCGGTGCTCTACTCGCTGTGCCACCTAGCTGCCCCGAAAATTATTTAAAAAAAAAACTCCCCTCTACTACATGTGCAGCTTCTAGTTTTAAGCAGTTGCCTCACCTAATGTCAAACAGACATCACCCGTAAAAAGCTAAATTTGAACCTAGGTCTTCCTAATCTCAAGCCTGGCTCTATGTACCACATAGTACTGTTTCTCACAACTGGAGTATGATAGTAATTACATTTCTATAGCACTTTAAGGTTTGTAATACACCTTAATCCATGGTTTTATTTGTTCTCCGATCCGAGAGGTAATACAAATATTATGCCCATTTTATAGATGGGAAAATGAAGCTCAAACAGGTCAAGTGAGTTGCCCAGGGTTACAGAGCTAGTTATGTGCCAGAGGCAGGATTCAAACCCAGCTCCTAGTTCAGTGCCTTTTCCAGTACATCGGGCTGCCCCTACCAAATAAAAATCCCTTATATTTGCTTAACATTCAGCTCCTACTTCTGAAAGTACTTCTGTATCCTCACAATAAGCCCGTGAAGAAGGAAGGGCAGGGAATATCATTATTGTTGCCATTTGACTGATAAACTCTTGCCCAAAGTCACCTGGCTAGCAAGGGCTGGAGCCAGGACTAGGACTAAGTCTAGCCATAATCAGTATAAGATCCACAAAGAAATGTGGCAGTGACCTTTTATAATATTCTCCCTTAGTTACTTAACTCACATCCCCCCAAACATGGTACTGAATAGTCAAATGATCTGGAAGTTCATCAGAGTAGGGAAACTGCAGATTGCAACCCATCCATGACCCTTAGGTCAAGAGATAGCCTTGAGAAGTTTCTTGAGGCACATAGAAATTAATTTACCCAGCTTATAAATATCAGAGGAAGGATCTGAAGCCAGGTATTCCTGTTTCCAAGTCTAATGCTTTATCCACTATACCATGCTATTGCCTCCAGAAACCTACTAGAAAAAAAGTGTCCTAAGTTTCAAAAAGTCAAAAGCAAGAAGCTTCCGCTTGGGACTCACCCATATTCCCACAGCCAGGTTTAAAGCAAAATACAGCACGATGACAATAATATCAGCCACATTAAGCTGTTGCATAAAGAAGTGAGGGTCACTGGTGGAGTTGTCTGCCATGATTTCTTCTGTTTCAGCACTGGACTGAATGAGGACAAAAAAGGAACAAAGCAGGTTGTGGTGGGCTTTCTTGTTAGGAATTGATCATTAAGCCAACTAGATGATGTCATTTTCAGCCCACGACATGTCTGCGTGGGGTGAGGACAGCTTCAAAGTACAACTCATTTGATTTCCTAGCCTCAGTTTAAAAATCATATGACTAGAGGCTGCATGGGATCTAAGGCTGCGTGTCTACAAAAGCAACCTGCCCCTTTGGAGGCACGAAATACCGTTCTGGATAGCCACAAGAGAGGGGCACTGCACCTGAGTCCTGACACTAACTGAGGAGAGGAGGTTGTATGAATGCACAGCTGGGGAAAACTAGCTCTCACACCAAGAATGTTTAAAGTCTTTTGCTGTAGTTTGGAGACTCCATATCTCAGGGAAGATACCATATAGAGCAAACTTTATTTATCAAAAGGATATTTATTCCCCAAAACCAAGAGTGACCATTGCAAATAATCTTAGACTGACTGCCTTTGAGTGATGTTTTTATTCACACTATTATAATTATTATGTATATTGTTCTCCTGGTCTGCTTCCCTTGCCTTGCATCGGTTGATACATTATTTCCCAGTGTTTCTTGGAAATCCTTGCATTCATTGTTTCTTAGAGCAAAATAGTATTCCATTGCATTCTTAGTGTTGGGGACTATTGGTGATTCACGCTGATGGGGAGGGAGGGTGAGGACTCCTGAAGAACTGGTGTTTAGTAATTATCAAAACGCTCTGCTGGTGGGGAAACGAACTTTTAGTCATTATTGATGTTCTTATATGACAAAGATTCAGGGGATTTGAGGGTCCCTGAGACTTGTTCAGTGTGGCAGAAAGGTTCTGAAATCCTTAAATCTTGCAATCCACGAAAGTTAATAAAAGTAAATGAAAGGAGAATGGAGAAATAAGGGAATAGAAATCTAGAAAGGAATTTATTAAAGATGCCAATTTTGCCCATTATTGACTTTTATTTTAACAATATTTTAGTAATTTTTAAAGGAAAGAACAAGATTAGATTAAAATTAACTGAAGAATATATGATCTCAGGGAAACGTAAAATGATACTCCTAATATTTAGGTAATTCCGTTCTCCCCAATCTGTACTCTGTCTCTCTTTCTGGCAGCCCTGATAGCCTTCTTTTCTTTTTTTTTCTAGAAGCTCTGGTGTTCCCCTTAAAAATTTCTTTTGTAATATAAAGAATGAGGTTTTATATTGAAAATAGTGGGGGCAGGTTGTAATCCTCTTTTCCAGAGGTACGTCTTTAGGTAAGAGGTAAGACTTGCCATTTTGGGTCAGACCTATATGATGAGCACCCTGTTCTGATAATACACGGATACTTCCATGAAGTCATCCTCAGAGATTAGAGATGGGTCCCAAATGTCTCAAGATGAGGCAATAAATGCAAATAATCTTAAAGTACTATAGAATTATGATGATTGCTAATAACAATACAAATTACATACATACTTGGGGGCAGCATGGAGTAGTGGATAAAATGCTGGATTTGGCATTCAGGGAAACTTAGTTCAAACTCCACTTTTAATGCTTGGGATCAATTAGAAAGATTGATCGGATTTAAAGTTTGAAGTCCCAGAGAAGTGAAGTCAGATGTGTGACAAGGATTAAGTCACTTAAGTTCTCTGAGTCTTAAGTTTCCTCAGCTGCAAAATGGGGTTTAATAATCCCCACTTCACAGGGTTGTTGCAAGGCTCCAGTGAGACCACAGATGTAGTTTTGCAAACCTTCAAGTGCCGAATACTTAAAATATCAGCATAAATCAGCAATAGTCCCCAACACTAATAATACCAAGTTATTATAATGTAAACTACTTCTTTTAAACTACTTTTTAACCCATACCATGTCTTAGTCAATACTAATCTTATAATTACCTATTTACTTGTCCTCAACACCTCTTTCAAGTTTCATGAAAAGTTTAAAAGGAGGGGCCCCTAGTTTAGTATTATGGGATTTGTCACACAGAGTGTGTTCCTCTTTTTCACTTTCTTCATTTGTTTATGGACTTTGCTCCTTCCCTTCTCAATCATTATCCTTCCAGAGTGAAGAGGTATAATCCTTTTTCTCTGTCTTTTTTTTTTTTAACCATACTTTTAACCCTGTTTTGAGGCAACAGACATGATGGAAAGTAGGCACAATGAGGCTTGTGAACTGGTCCAGCTCTTGTGGAGATTAATTTGAAATTGTGTCATAAAAGTCACATTCAAGTTCTTTGAACTATTACAGAGCACAGAGATCAATGAAAGAAATGTCATAAATGCTTAAATATTCAGAGAAGCACATTTTTGAGGGGTAGCAAAACAAACAAAAACCTGGGGAAACATAAACCCATCAACTTTTGGGACATGTTGTTTGGGGAAATGGTTAAACAAAGTGTGGCATAAGAATTAGCACCAATCCCCAGGACTAGGCTCCCAGCTTGATCCTCCCAATGCTTGGTCTTGCTCAACCCAGGTAATAACCCTATAAAAAAAAAACAAAACCAGACTTTGTTGGTTTTGGTTCCCCTTTCCACTGGGTTTCGGTGGAATTGACCTGTTTCCACCCCTTTTGACTGCCTTTTGTTACTCTATGTCCACTCAATAAAAATGTCTTGCTTTACTTTTTCTATCTTGTTACTTGCTCTGTGTTTCCTATACCCCATTTTGAATCCTGAACCTTACCAAACCTCTATTAGCACAGTCATCATTCATTTTCTAAAGACAAAGATCTGTTTGGTAAAAAGGGAGACCACCATATCTTTGAACTTTCTCATAAGCAGCTGTTGGCGGAGTACTCAAGGAATCACAAATTATGTTCCCTCTTCAAAATCTCCTTCTTTTACAAAGTCCTTTAATTGTTACTCCACTAAGAAAGTTTCTCACCAAGGCTGAAGGGAAATAGTTACAAAGAACAAGCACTACAGAAATAAAAGCATTCCTATTCCTTTTATTCAAACAAAAAAAAAGAGAAAGAAACCAATTTTTTTTCATAGGGCACAAAAATACAGGTAGCTAGGTGGCACAGTGGATAGAGAGTGCCAGGCCTGGAATCAAGAAGAGCTGAGTTCAGATTCAGCCTAGACACTTACTAGACCCCAGACAAGTCACTTACCTCTGTTTGCCCCAGTTTCCTCATGGATAAGATGGGAATAATAACAGCACCTACTTAACAGGGTTATTGTGAAGATCAAATAAGACAACTGTAAAGCACTTAGTACAGTGACTGGCACATAGTAGGTGCTATGTGAATGCTAGCTATTATTGCTGTCGTCGTCCTCCTCCTCCTCAGTATTATTAGTTTCAAACCTCTGAAATTACGTGGAGTGAAAGGCTACAAGATATTTAGTTTCTTAACACTCCCTCCTGCAGCCTCCAAATGGCAATGGTCATACCAGAAAGAAGCAAAACTACCAGAAACCCTGAAAAGAAAAATGTTTCTTGGGAAGAACAGAAAATAAATGAGCGAAGGTAGAGCTGTGACAAAATGAAGAACACAGGCATGAAGAAGTAGGAGCATAAGAAAGTTGGGTAATTTTTGAGAGATGTCATTCCTCCCTGGCTTTTGAAAATTGGGTGACTAACTCTCCTAGCAAAGTGAAAGAACCTGGTATTAAAATAATTCAATTATTTTTGAGATTACTGGGTTCTCTTTTTAAGAACATTAAAAAAAGCAAACTCATCTCTATTTTCCTGACCATTTCTGGGTCTCTAGTACTAAACTGAAGGTTTCCTCCCTTTCAGAGATTATTACTCTTACTTCATTTGATATTAAATTCAAGGCTGTAGCTGTGTACTTCTGATTCCAAATTTGATTCCCACTAGTATCACAGTTAAAGCTGGGAGTCCAGGGGTTATTTAGTCCAACCTCTCTCATTTACCTGATGAGGAAATTGAAGCCCTGAGAGGTTTAGTGATTCGCCAAGGTTGTACAGGTCTTGAGAAGAAATTCAAAGCTATGTCCTCTGTAGATGCATTACTTTACCAAATGTACCACATTGCCTCCTCTAATTAAATCATTACTTTAGGCTGGGTCAGGCATTGGCTGCGTGTTTAAGTGCATGATCACAGACAACAAATATCCCCTCATGTTTTCTGCAGGTAGTTTAATTAGAATTTAACTTGTGCTTTCAGTCTTTCACAAATGTGTTAATATGTCAGCTGGTATCTAATAACCCAACTAAACTGCAAAACAAACTTCTGTTACATTGTAACCTGGAAGTATGTTACTTATTACTCCTATTAATTTATGTCCCTAGAGGGCAGTAGAGAAAATAGCATTTAAAGTCTATGCTTATATGAAACCTCTCAAACCCTAAACTCCCTTTCTGCCCTCACCCCAAGCCTAATACAAAACATCCAGATTCTATTAGTTTGTAACATTCCCTCCAGGGTCACTTCCCCAACCTGTGCTCACACACACAGTTGTGTTGCCAGACCTGTGGGTAGTTACTCAAGATGCCTCTCCAGTGAGCTTCTCATAAACAATAAGCCAGTATGTTTAATTAGCTCTTAGCAAAGGCATTTACTCAAATGGCATAGCCAGAACTATAGTTATAAAAGATTTCATTCTCCAAAATCACAAATATACACATTTTGGGGAAGAAGGGTAAGAAAGTGAACACAGACTTAAAAGTACAGTGGTAGTGATGGGCACGTGTAAGGAACATATTTGGCCAATGGAATTTGTACCTCTGAAAATAAAATGTCTCTCCACCAAGATTCCTGACATTAAAAAATGGGAGTGCTATTATTGGTTATGGCCGTATTGATCTACTGCTAAGCTCAGCTAGTTTGTCACAGGAAATGGTGTCTCTATTGGATGGGTTGATCTTCTAGACTCGAGATTGTCTTCAATGAGTAGTTGCAGTTTATACCACCTCCATACTCAGACTCAGCTTGTTACATTTTTTTAAATTAATTTTATTTTTAGATTCGCAGTCTCTTCTCTCCAGTTCTCCCCACACTCCCATTTTAGAACGAAAAAAAAATCCTTCATTAAAGTCAAGCAAAACAAATTCCCACATTGGCTACATCTTAAAAAAAAAAGTCTCAATCTGTATACTGAATACTTTTCTCTACTAGGAGGTGGGTAGCTGTAACAGTAATTAAGGTGGGACTTTTTGCTGTTGACCTTTAATGATTCTGGCCTTTGTTTGAATGGGGCACATAAAGTGGGATGTTCTTGTATTTCTCAGCACTGAGACAACCGAGAGTCATTGATTTGTATCTGATGTGATACTAGGGGTGGGGAACTTTTCCACACCCAGCCTGGGTGAGGTTGAGGCCCTCAAGGCCCTGAACAGGTTATATAAGCAAAGAACTTGGCTGTCTCTCTGCTCTGATATATATACATATATATACATATATATATGTGTGTGTGTGTGTGTGTGCATATATATATATATGTATGTATGTATGTGTATATCTATCTATCTATCTAGCTATCTATCTATCTATATGCTGGATTAAAGTAAGATTGTTAACCCCTTAACTTTGCTTTCCTTAGTGAAGCAGATCAAAAAGACCTGGGCTCTTGCAGCATTCTGTGTGCTGGTTGTTGCTGGTTTTATACCCCCACAGCAGCTGCTAGCCGGATTATTGATACAGTAGCATGTTTCATCTTGAGCCCTCTGGAATTTTGGTGGGTTGATCAGAGTTCCTAAGTCTTTTAAACTTGTCTATGTTTACAATATTGTTGTTTAAATTATCTTCCTGGTTCTGCTTATTCTGTATCAGTTCACAGAAGTCTTCTCAGGTTTTTCTGAAACCATCCCCTTCATCCCATCACATACTTGTAACACAATTTGTTCAGCCATTCCCCAACTGAAGGATGCTCCCTCAATGTCCAAGTCTTTGTCATTGGACCTAGTAGTGGTATTGCTGGGTATATGCACGGTTTGAGAGCTAGGGGTATAGTTACAAATTTCAGCTTGGTACTAATGTGCTCTTTCAGCAAAGAATTAGCTTAGCATAGAATTGGCAGAAGCCTTTCCAGCTCTGTTCTTTTAGGGCCTTGACTGCAATGTTTCTAATTTCCCACCGGGAGAAGAGGAATTCCAACTTATAGACACCTTCCAGTACATTTTCCAAAATATTTCTCTCTGGTGTGCAAATGAGCAACTGGGGAAAAGATACTAAAGCGCTCAATACCCTGGGGATGAGTTCAATATCTCTGTTCTTACCCCAATGACCTTAAACTTTAAGTATAAAAGGGGAATACTCGAACAAGTTAATTTACCATTTATGTTTCTCAAGTGCTTCACAATTAATCATTTGCTTTCATTATTTTTCTTACAAATTCTCAGAACTCTATCTAGGGCAAGATAACTAGGAATTTATCCAGGGCGCCAAAGTTTCAGCACTGACCATCTTTTGACAAAACAGCAACAGCAGACTTTAGCACCCAGTTAGCTAGATCAGTTAAAATAATAAGCTACCAAACAACAGGCTGGGTGGAGCTACTTCCTTTCATAAATATAACCACTCTCCCCTGCTCTTGGTAGCTTCCCTAGCAGCTGCCTGTCTTTTCTCCAACAAAAAGTGTCCCACTTGCCCTTTTCAACTCGAGTTTCATTCTACTTACCCCACACAGGGTTTGTGGTACTTGCCTCAGGCATAAAAATTCCTAGTTACGATTCTACAAGTTCTTATTATTATCTTTATGTTCAGTTTATAAAGCTTTTCAGCTCTTCAACTTTTATAGAGAGCTGGGCCTAGAGTCAGGAAGACCTGAGTTCAAATATGGTCTCAGACACTTCCTAGCTGTATGGCCCTGGGCAAGTCACAACTTTTGTTTGCCTAGTTTCTTCCACTGAAAAACAGTGGTAATAGCAGCATGTGCTTCGAAGGGTTGTTGTGAGGATCAAATGAAATACTTATAAAGTGCTTGGTGCAGTGTCTGGCACTACAGTAGGTACTATATAAAAGTTCATTCCCTTCCCTACTGGCATCATGTTTTCTCCACAAGGTAGCTGGAGTTCCTGTGGGAACCCATCCAAATTAAATGTGCATCTGAAAACAACGGGACTCATTTGGAACACACTACCAGAAAGGAGCATCAGGATTAGAAGTGCCAGTCTTGAGTCTCTCCTATAATTTCTTTTTCTTTATACTAAAATATTCCCTGTTTATACCTCCTGGATCACATAGCTGATCACATACATCTGCCTTTAATCTTCACATAGTAGATTTTTGATTCATATATGTCTTTAATCCTCACAATAGATTTTTGACTTGGCAGAGAAAGAAAAGGTGCCAGAACTGCCTGTCTTGACAAAAGCATCATGAGAGCCAATGAACAAGCTACTTTCAAGGCCACTTTCCAAGAAACTGGCAGGAGCCAGTCAGTCAACAAGCATTTAAGTGCCAGGTGCTGTGCTAAGCACTGGTGATAACGAAGAAAGGCAAAAGGATGGTTGGTCCTGCCCTCAAAAATCTCAGGATTGCAATGGGAGAAACAATATGCAAAAACTGTGTATATACAAAACATAAAATTGGAGGCAATCACAAAAAAATGAATCTAATGGATTCGGGGAAAAATCCATACCTCAAAAACCTGGCAAAAAAAAAAAACAAACCAAAACACCTGGCAGTGGAAGGAGTGAACAGAAGGTAGGTTTCTCCTGATTTTAAAATTAAATAAAATTTAAATTATTTTTAAAAAAGGGAACAAACAAAAAAGGGCAGTCAGAGAAAATGGAAACAGGTTAGGTCTACTGGAGTCCCATGGAATGGAGCCCCAAAGCCAAGAAAATCTGGTAGTTTTTTAACGAGAGGTCTGAACGGAATCAAGCAGGAATGCCTTGTGAGTTTGAGAGGAAAATGATGTGACATTAAAACTCTTATCAATTCTAATTAAATTCTCCAGGAAATAAACTGAAAATAGAATAAAAGCAAAGAGGAAAGAACAGATAACTGAAAGATTCAGTTTTAAGTAACTTATTTCTAATTTTCAAATAAATTAGTTTGTGGTTACAAACATAAAAATGTTGCTGCTGGACTACTATGAAACAATATTTAACTAATCAAAGAGTATTTTTCTTATTAATTTTTTTAGTCTTAGAAATGAGTTTATAGGAAAGATAAGGTCTGAGGCATCTTGTTTTCCATTTCTTAACTTCCTCCACTCTGGACCTCAGTTTCCTCAACTGTTAAATGATGATTGCTAAGATCCTTCAAGTGCTAACACTCCAGGATTCTAGAAAGGAATAGAAACCTGCAGAGAATAAAGAAAAGAAAAACCTATTATTAAACCTATTTGATATAGCAAAAGTAGTTTCAGAAAGCCTCAGATTTTTTTTTTGTTTCCATAAAAGAAGAATGCAGAAAACATTTATTTGATGTTTTACTGCTGCAACATGATAAGGTGGAAACATGGCTAGAAGCTAGGGTTAAGAGACTGAAGTCTTTACACTAGCTACAATACTTACTAGTGGCATGACTATGGGGTTACAACCTTTGAATCTCAGTTTCCTTTTCTGGGAAAAAAAAAGGCGGGGCGGGGGGAGAGGATAATATTTGCACTGCTTGCCTCAGAAGGTTGTTGTGAGCAAAGTGCTTTGTAAACCCTGAAGAACTATAAAAATACAACTTGTCATTAATATAACTGGAGAGCTATATCTTAAAAAGCAAACCAATGGTACGATTCAATAAAAGTTTACAAAAAAACTCACACGACAAATTCTTTATTCCTTTTTGTTGCAGAAAATAAATACAGGTGCATATTTCATATGCTTTTCTATAAAAGCATTTCTACAAAATGTCACTGTGCACAACAATAAAACCTTTTGGTTTTTAAAGGTCAAATATCACACAGATTAACTCATTTTATTTATTAACACCTTAAATCATCTGAATCAAGCAATTTTGGAAAAGGGGTGGTTTATGAGCTTAAAACATTTTTTTAAATAGTAAGCTAAACTAAAACAACTGGATCTTTTTTTCCCTTCTGCTCTTAAACACACGGAAGTTAGGAATGTGCTTTTTTAAAAAAAGTTACACACGAACCCCCCAACCCCCACCCCACCTAACTCTTAAAAATGTGGTCTTTCCTTACAAAGAAATCAAGAAAAAAAAAAGGTGGGGAAAAAAACCATAACCCTTTCTACTCCCCAAAAAAGGTTCCTTTGAAATATTTAAGATCAAGCATATTTCACAGTACATGTTCTATATATTTCCAGTTTGGCCCTTGTTGGCTTAAATGAAAAAACAAAAACAAAACAACCTCAATCATCCAAGCCTATGTTTCTGAACAGGTAAGACATAGATTCTCCATTGTGAATTCGGCGAATGGCTTCAGAAAGGATCATGCTGATATCCACGGTCTTAATTTTGGGGCACTGGAGTTTCTGTATTTCATGTGGAATTGTGTTGGTAACCACAACCTGCCAAGAGAAATAAACCAAATATGAGGCTGAGAAAATTACTTAATTTGCTCTTGAGTCTTGGTGGCAGTGTACCAGCATCTTCTAGTAATGGCCTATTTATATTTTTGTCAAGTTTGCAGCCACTGAACAAGCAGTTCCAGAATATTTTCATTAAAATTTTACCTAGGAGGCATACACATCTTTCCCCCCCCCCCAACAGCTAAGACACACACTGAATAGGCACAACTAGAATCTCTAGTGGCAAGAGAAAAAGAATCTCCCCCCATCGCCATCCCATAGGTAGTACTGAGAATATTTGACTGTGAAAACTGAATTTTCCCAACAACTAAAGCTTAAAGTTCCACACTTCAGTACTTTCTGTGGTAGCAAAAAACTGGAAATAAAGTATGTGCCCATTAATTAAGAAACAGCAAAATAAATTGTGACATACAAAAAGTGATTTATTACACTGTAAAAAATATGAAGAATTCTGAAAAACTTTGAGAAAAATTATATGAACTAATCCAGAGAAGAAGGGAGAAACAGGAAAACAATATACACGATGACTACAATAACATAAAACAAACCACCATCAAAAGGCAACAAAATACAGACTGAATACAATGACTAATGTTGTTTCCATAAGACGTTATCAGTTCTGTGAAGCATACTTCCCTCCTCTCAGTAGAGAGGTGGAAACCTATAGGTATAGAATTTTGTTCTAGAAAAAGGTAAAAACATTTGCTGCTTCTACTTTCTTACCACCCACTCACTTTTCAAACCCTTGCCATCTGGATTCTGTAGAATAATGTTGCTCTTTCTAAGGACATAAATCTTGTTAAATCTAATGTGCCTTTTTCATCCTTCCTGACCTCTCTGCTGCTTTTGACAATGTTGACCGTAACCCCTTTTTGATATTTTCCTTCATGGGTATTCTTGACAATGCTTTTGTCTTCTTATCAGACCGATCTTTCTTGGTCTACTATGTAGGATCTTCATGAATGTCCTGCCCACAATGTAGCATACACCTCAGAGATAGGTCTTGGGTCCTGGCTTTTTCTCTCTCTACTTTGTCAGTGATTTCATCAGCTCTCGTGAATTTAAAATATTATTACACACAGATGACATGTAAATCTATTTCACCCTTAAGCCACTCGGTCCGACATCTCTGACTGCCTCATGGACATCTCTATCTGGGGATACCATAGTCATCTTAAAATCAACATGCCCTAAATTATCTTTTGCCCTAAATTTTCTTCTCTTCTCAACCTCCTTATTTCTGATAAGGGAACCATCATTCTTCCAGTCACCTTGCCTTACAAACCAGAAGTCACCCACAATCCACTACTCACACTAAACCCCATATACTATCAGTTGACTAAATCTATTCTTCTACCTTAGTATGTAACATTCATTCCCATTCCTCCATTCAACCACAACCACTATAGTTCAGGCCCCCATCACCTCTCTCTCAACCTGAACTACTTTCAGTAGCCTCTCAATTGTCTTTCCTTCATCTGTTTGTTCTCCTCTCCTATTTATGCTATTCTCCACAGAGCTGCCAATATTCTGAAACCAAAGGTCTAAGCATGCTAAAGAAGCTTTAGTGGCTCCCTGTCGCCTTTAGGATAAGCTATAAACTCTGCTTGGCATGTAAAAGTTTGTCCCATTCTGGCTCCAGTTTATCTTTTCAGGTAGATTACACAATATTTCCCATCTCACACAGTATGTTCTAGCCAAACAAGCCTACTTGCTATTCCTCATATGTTCTTGCCTCAACATTATTTCTAAATATCTCTCTTTCTTCCCTTATCCAGAGAACCATCCCTTACTTAAAAAAATTTTTTAAAGAGAAACAAAGGAAAGGAGTATAGGAAAACTAACACATCAATACGCACTCTTCCATATCCTCAGTCCCCAACTTTTCCAATGTTTCTCGGCTCTTCTTTTCAGAGAAGCTTGGTCATTATAAATAAACGAGACTTAGTTCTGTTGTTTTTGTTCTTTTCATTCATATTGATACAGTCTCTGTTTATGTTTTTTTGCTGCTTATTTGTTTTAGTTTGCATCAATTCATATAATGTCATGTTTCTATGAATCCTTCCCATTCATCATAACACAGTAATAGTCTTACTATACCAACAATCTCTGGTAGGTATCTGCTTTGTTTCTAGTTCTAAAGAAATGCCATGTCGAAGATGGCAGCTGGGAAGCAGTCACTGGCGTGAGCTCCCCACCAAGTCCCTCCAAAAACCTATAAAACAATGGCTCTGAACCAATTCTAGAGCTGCAGAACCCACAAAGTGGCAGAGGGA
>JAQQSZ010002839.1:0-14625 GCA_028646595.1 Phalanger gymnotis
CCCATCCTGAAAAAAACCTCACCTGATCTTTCCGTCTCTAACTTTCATCTCATATCTTTTTTGCCCTTTGTAGCTGAAAGCTCTCAAAAGACCATGTACAGCAGAGGCCTCCACTTTCTCTCCTCCCACTCTCTTCTTAAGCCCTCGCAATCTGGCTTCTACCCTCATCATTCACCCAAACTTCTCTCTCCAAAGTGACCAGTGATCTCTTAGTTGCCAGTGGCCTTTCTCAATTCTCATTCTCTTCTATCTTTCTGCAGCCTTTAACACTGCTGACCACTCTCTCTTCCTTGATGCTTTCTTCTCTCTGGGTTTTTAGGACACTCTCTCTCCTAGTTCTCCTTCTACCTCTCTGACCTCTCCTTCTGTCTCCATTGCTGTAGCCTCTTCCGGATGATGCCTTCTAACTGCAGGTGTCCCTCGGAGATCTGTCCTGGCCCTCTTCCCTTCTCCCTCCATACTCCTTCTCTTGGTGATTTCATCAACTCCCACAGACTCAATCATCACCTCTATGTTGATAATTCTCAAGTCTGTCTTTCCTGCCCTAAGCTCGCTGCTGACCTCCAACTCGCATCTCCAGTTGCCTTTTAGACATCTGGAACTGGAGGCCCAGTAGCCATCATAAATTCCAGATGTCCAAAGAGTAACTCGTTATCTTTTTCCCTTAACCCCTCCCTCCTCTTTCCTTTTGATGTTAGAGGGCAGCGCCTCACTGTCTCTCACCCCACCACACCCAATCATTTGCCAAGGCCTGTTGATGTCACCTTTTCAACATCTCTCGATTCTCTCCTCTGAGCCTGCCCCCACCCTCATCACCTCACACCTGAACTGTTGCAATAGCTTCAGGGAGGGAGAAGGGGTCTGCCTCCCTCTAGTCTCTCCCCGCTCCAGTCCATTCTTCATTCATCCGCTAAGGTGTCTTTCCTAAAGTACAATTCTGACTACGTCACCCCCTACTCAACTCCAGTGGCTCCCTTTCTGTCTTCAGGATCAAATGCAAAACCCTGTGTTTGGCGTTCAAAGCCCTTCCCAGTCTAGTCCCTTCCTGTGTTTTCAGTCTTGTACCTTTCTCCCCAACGAGCACTCTTTGATCTTCTGACGCTGGCCTCCTGGCTGTCTCACGAACAAGAGACTCCCCTTCTTAGCTCTGGGCATCAGTTCCTATAATGCTTTCCCGCTTCTGCTCTGACTACTGACATGCCTGGCTTTCTTTGAGTCTCAGCTAAAATCCTTCCTTCTACAGAAAGCCTTCCCCAACCCTTCTTAATTCCAGCGATTTCCTCTGTTAGTTACTTCCTATTTATCTTATATGGAGCTTGTTTGTATGTATGTGTTTGCATATTGTCTCTCCCGTTAAACTGTAAGCTCCTTGAGGACAGGGGCTGTCTCTTGCTTCCTTTTGTATCCCCAGGGCTTATTATGGTGCCTGGTACATAGTAGGCACTTACCGTTGAGTCATTTTTCAGTTGTGTCTGACTCTGTGACCCCATTTGGGATTTTCTTGGCAAAGATACCAGAGTGGCTCGCCATTTCCTTCTGCAGCTCATTGTACAGATGAGGAAACTGAGTCAAATTGGGTGAAGTGACTTGCCCGGGATCACACGGTTAGTAAGTGTCTGAGGCTGGATTTGAACTCAGGAACATGAGTCTTCCTGACCCCAGGCCTGGTGCTCTATCCACTGAGCTGAATAAATGTTGATTGATATCTTCTCTTTCGTGGGCTTTCATAGTGCTGCTCTCTCCAGATTCTTCTCCTATTTATCTAAGCACTTCTTTTCTGTTTCCTTTGCGGATTCCTCAGCCAAAACACAGACTCTAACTGTGGTCTTGGCCTACCTCCCTACTCTTATTATACTTTCTCACTTAGTGACCTCATCAGCTCCCATGGGTCTAATTGGGATCTCCATCTCCAGGCCCAGTAGCTTCCCTGAGTTTCAACATCACATCACCAGTAGCCTACTGGATATTTCAAACTGAATGTCCTGGTGAAATCTCGAGCTCGACACATCCAAAACAGAACTTATCTTTCCCCTCCCAAAACCCAATCCACTTCTAAATGTCTCTATTTTGTCAAAAATATCATATCCTTCATGTCTCCCTGTGTTGTAACCATGGCATTATCCTCAGTGCCTTCCCCTCCCTTCCTGTGGCTACACCCTTTATAGCCAGGCAGCTGTCGAGTTTTACTTGCTGTTGGGATTTTTTTTCCTCCACAACCTTTCTCAAACCTGGCACCTTTACTCCACTCACAGTCACCATCTTGGTTCTGGTCATCAACCCCTTTTGTGAACATGCACATTTGGTGGCTGCTCAATGACAGGGAATTAAGGGAGTCCCCCCTTGCCCCATTTCAGAGCACCAGCCCACATTGCTTCTGCTCTACGTCTGACATGAAGAAGACCTCTTGGCTGAGAATGGAGGTGCTTCCAAGTTAGGGAAAGTTTCCCTTTTGTCCCTGCTACATTCGAGTGAGAAGGCAAGGATTTCAATCCCCCTCCTGGTGGGAAGAGAAGCCTTAGGCCTTCATCTCTCCACCCTGACCTTCCTGGTGCTTCTGTCTCCCTTGTGTCTATTCTTTCTGGCTCATGGGTGAAGGAGAATTCATTGATTGATTGATTGATCGATGAGTGAATGAATGAATAAGTGAGTGAGTGAATGATAGTGAGTGAATGGTAGAGTGAGTGAATGATAGAGTGAATGAATGAATGAGTGAATGAATAAATGAATGGGTGAATGAATGAGTGAATAAATGAAACATTTATTAAGTGTTTACTGTGTGCCGTCACTGTGCTGAGGTTACCCATAGAAAAACCAGACAGTTCCTGCTCTGGAGGACCTGCTATTCTAATGGAAGGATTCAGCTGGAAGTCCCATGACCCTTAGGGGCAGTAGCCAAGCAGCTAGGGAGGCTTCTTCTTTAATGACATTTCAGATGTTAAACCCTTTGATGGCAGCAAGGACTTTGATAGCTTTCTTTTCTGTCTTCAAAGGATGTGGCCATAGTGCCTGCAGGAACATTTGTATCAGTCTCGCTGCAACCTTGGGAACTTTGAAAGCTCAGGAGAATGGGGAGGAAGGGTAAGAATATGGGGTCTGCCAGCCTGATCCTGAGGAGTGACCAGGATCCATCCCAGACACCGACTGCCCCTGAAGACAAGATGCTGGGTCCTGAAAGAGGAAGGAACTCATCCATTGGCTGTGCCATGCTCAAAAGGGAACTTGGGGGGGACAAATACTTTGTCTAAGTGTGAACCCACTGCACCCAGAGACCCAGGTGGCACGGGGGGAGGGCACCCTTAGGTGTGAGCAGGTAGGATGTTTGCATTTCTGTTCATGCAATGTCTTCTTAATAAATATCTCTTTGTAAAAATATGTCGTTGCTTAGTCTTCTTCAATCACATCCAATTCTTCGTGACCCCTTCGTGGGACTTTCTTGGCAAAGATCCTGGAGTGGTTTGTCATTTCCTTCTCCAGCTCATTTTACAGATGAGTGTAACAGCAATTTAGATTTGAAGCTCTTTCCCACCCATTG
This sequence comes from Phalanger gymnotis, assembly GCA_028646595.1. NCBI lineage: Eukaryota > Metazoa > Chordata > Mammalia > Diprotodontia > Phalangeridae > Phalanger > Phalanger gymnotis. The sequence continues at coordinate 3,533 of JAQQSZ010002839.1, forward strand.
AAAGGCCTTGTGACCTGCTTACATCACAGGAAGCCTAAGTCACATGTGGTGGAAGGAGCTTCCTGACAGGAAAAGGAAGTTATGTCACAGGAAATGGAGAGAAAGAGAGAAAGGGAGAAAGAGAGAGAGAGAGAGACAGAGAGAGGGGGGGAGGGGAGAGAGCAATTATGGCTGTTAATGGCCGCCCTCGTGATAGTTAGAACTGAATAGCCTGGCTTAGCTGTGCCGTGAGTTTGTTTTGGGAGGACCCCAGCAGAGGGTGGGAGAGGTTTTGGGACAGCGAGGCTCCATGTTGTCATACTGTGTGTTGAATGTTTTCCTGCTCTGATAGATTGGGTAAATGGCTTGTGGGATCTGGTCCTCTGGTGTCTGAACGGTTTACCTCTTCTGCCTTCTATGTGGAGAGTCTCATATAGTTTGCGATACAGAACCACACAGGCATTTTGACAATTGTCATCTACATTGTTATTATTGCCTTACTGATATGTTATTTGGCAGTGAATAGGATAGGATTGCAAGGTACAAGTTCTCTATTTAGAGGTAGAAGGGCTTTAGAGGAATAAATGGTCGTCCCAGGATGGGAAGACGGAAGTTATTGCGCCCTAGCAAGGGAACGGTCTAAGGTCACTGGTCTCTGTGAGAAAGCAGAAGCTGCAGGGTAGAGGACCCAGAGACTTGGAGCCATGCCTCAGAGAAGCTACTGTTGAGCCAGGAACGAAAGTGCCAACAGAGATCTCTAGATGAGGCTGGATATTACTCACAGCCTATCGTATTATATGTCAAAACAGGGACAGACTACTACAAGAGACAGCTCAGACTCAGACAGTTGCTGAAAGGTCTGAGAGTGCAACTGAGAGTGCTTCTCCTCCACCACAGCAAGATGGGGAACCTCAGGTGGTAGAAGGAGCCTGCTAGCCTTGTAAATTCAGCTAGAAGGCAGAAGGAGCCAAGGAAGTCAAGAGTGCACCTCAGTTCAGCCCAGGTGGAGCCTAGCAGTCAGTCTGGTAACCATGGTAACTGGGGCAGAGACTCTAGACAGAAAGATTCGATGTCAGAAGCTGAGGCAGGAGATGATGCCATTTTATGATGCTACTTCTGAGCCACAGAGTGTTACTGTTTCACGCCAGACTTCTCAAAGAGAAACATGCCCCATACAGTGAAGGAGTCAACAAACACAGGATCGTAATATTGTGCTTAGGGAGATTTGGGAAGATTTTATACAGCAAGAAATCACAGATATCTTGAGCAGGTTCCCCCAGAGAATGGGAGAATCGTTAATAACTCAGATGGTGAGAATCAGTGATGAAGGGCCTTCAGGAGTGTCTGCAGATTCTGTGCATTGTATGAGATTCTAAGTATTAGTCGGAATTCTTTTGTACAGCAACCTTTAGGGATTATCATTTGCAAAGAGGTAAGCAAACAACCAATTTGTTGCCTTTGGCTAGGCAGGCTGTGAAGAAGTATATGCTGCTGATTCTACGTGGCCTACTCCAGCTAGACCCTGCTATGCAATTAGCTGCTGTATGAGAAAGTTGAAGGAGGAGGTAATGAAGACCGCTATTACGTCAGGGAACGCCGAAGTTTATTATGAAACTCCCTTGGGAGTGTCTCATAGGAATTCAATCGTTAAGACGGTACCCCCCACTTATAAACATGCAATTCTGACTGCTGATTGCAGAAGTAGGGAACCCTCTTTCAAAGGTGCTGGATAAATTTCCTCAGGGGAGAAGAGTAAAAAACCAGTAGAACGACAAGGAAAGAGATGTTCACTGCTCTACTGAAAGCAGGGGTTGACTTTAGAAGAATAGATGGTATTCCAACTGATAAGCTATACCAATGTATCAAGGTAAGGGGCTTGATAGCAAACAGATTAGAGAAGTAAGAGCTGTCCCTACAAATGCTCCAGATCACTTGAACCCTCATATCTAAGTGAGTCACACCCTCAAAAAGACTAGGGAATAGGCCAAGCCCCAGCTCAGATGAAAGGAGCGCACAGAGGGTATTACAGACCCCAAGTTAACCTGACTATATATTGGAAGAATGGATCAAGTACTCCTACTAGGGCATTGATAGACACTGGGGCAGAGGCTGGCTTGATTTATAGAAACCCTGACAAATTTAAGCCTGGAACTCCTATTACCATCACAGGACTAGGAGGGGCTGAAATATCAGCCAGAGAAGTGAAACTAATGATGAAAATTGGACAGTTGCCTAAGAAAGAACATACCGTGGTCACTGTACCCATTCCTGAATACATCACTGGAAGAGACATATTGAAAGGCATGACTGAATTAGCCTGAGGGGAGATCTCAATTTGCTATAAGGAAGATAGGAATTAATACAGTTTTAGTGGGAAAAGTAAAGAGGTACCCAATCACTTTACCTGAAACTTCTAAAGTAATTACTGGGAAGCAGTATCATGTGCCAGATGGGAAAGATGGAATTTCCAATACTATAAAGGAATAAGTTGAAGCAGGAGTGTTAGTCCCTACAACCACTCAATGGAATAATCCTGTATGGCCAGTACGAAAGTCAAATGGAACATGGAGAATGAGAGTGGACTACAGACAACTGAATAAAGTGACTCCACCCTTGTATGCTGCTGTTCCAGATACTGTTACCTTAATAGAAAGGATCCAGAAATAGGATGGACTTGGTACACAGTTATTGATTTGGCCAATGCTTCCTTTACAATCCCAATAGACTCCAAACAATGGGACCGGTTTGTTTTCACATAGCAGGGCTGACAATGTACTTTTACATGATTGCCACAAGGATATCTACACAGCTCAACTATTTGTCATAGGATTGTGGCTGAACATTTGGATGAATTAAAGATACCTGGTGTACAGCTTACCCACTACATAGATGATATTTTTATATAGGGAGAAAATGTAAAAGAAGTGGAGAAGAGTTTGATTCTTTTAATTGAGCATATGAAAAGCAAAGGAAAGGAAATTAGCCCTGCAGAGATTCAAGGACCAGCTCAAACTGTAAAGTTTTGGGGTATACAATTGAATAAAGGACTGCGAGAAATTATCCCACAAGCTCAACAGATAGTTCAAGATTTTCCTATCCCCACCAATAAGAAAAAGGCCCAAAAATTCATAGGACTGTTTGGATATTGGAGGCACCACATTCCACATCTTGGACAGATTTTGAAACCCTTATATAAAGTTACCAGGAAAAAATATGAATTTGATTGGGGACTTGAACAGAGTAAAGCTTTTGAAAAAGCCAAAGCTGCTACACAATTGGCTCTGGATTTATGGCCTATGCAAAGTGGACTGATGGAATTTCAAGTGACTGTACAAGATGACTATGCGAATTGGAGTTTATGGCAGAAACAACAAAGCCAAAATGTACCCTTAGGATTTTGGTCAAGGAAACTACCTTCATCTGGATTACAATATACACCTTTTGAAAACAGTTGTTAGCTGCATATTGGGCTTTGGTAGAGACTGAACAACTGACTCTGGGTCGTGAAGTGATACTAAGGCCTGGAATCCCGATTATGAATTGGGTAATCAGTGCCCCAGCATCTCAGAGAATTGGACATGTGTAAGAGGCTAGCATAATTAAATGGAAATGGTATATTCAGAATAGATCGAAAACAGGCAAAAGTGGAGTTTCTGTTCTACAGGAATCATCAACACTGATGAAAATGAAAAAACGCCTGAACCAAGGAAACAGCTGGTATAAGCCTTGGTAAAATAGAATGATGGATATGATGGACTGAGTGAAGAACAGAAGAAACATGCATGGTTTACAGATGGGACAGCAAAATATTTGGGCCATAAAAGACATTGGAAAGCAGTAGGCTATAATCCATGTACTAAGGAACTTTGGAAAGTACTGGGAGAGGTGGAAGTAGTCAATAGGCTGAACTTGTGGCAGTCCATCAAGCTATCAAAACAGAGAAAGGAGGACGGTGTCACATAGTCACTGGTTTGTGGGCAGTAGCTAATGGGTTAGCTACATGGATGCCAATGAGGAAAAACGCAAATTGGGAAATTCATGGTAAACAAGTTTGAAGCAAAGAACTATGGGAAGATACATGGGACATGTCTTTGGTCGCTAATTTGTCAGGTTTTCATGTAGACAGCCATGTGCCCCTCACTACGCCAGAGCGTGAGTATAATGCACATGCTGATTGACTAGCAAAGATTGCTACTGAACACATTGTCCCAACTTTGACACCAACTGATGATCCTGTGCTAGGAAGATGGCGCACCAAATGGCTGGACAGAGGTCCAGGCCATACACTGGGGGGAACAAGATCGAGATACGAGTATCTCTTATTCATTGTTGAAACAAATAACAGGGAAATGCTATATATGTCAATTGAATAAGGAACAGACTATTCCTCGGGTAGTAACTGGAGAAATAGCAAGGGGAAAAGTTCCAGCCCAGATTTGGCAGTTAGATTATATTGGACCACTACCCCAAGATAAGGGATGCAAATTTACACGTACTTGTGTTGACACCTATTCAGGTGTACTAATGGCTTGTCTTCATAAGAATGCAACCCAGAAAAATACCTGTAAAACTCTAGATAGTATAAGTCTATATTATGGAATCCCAATGCAGATTCAAAGTGACAATGGGTCACATTTCAAAGATAATGAGATGAAGAGATATTGTGTATTGAACAACATAGAGTGGATATAACATGTTCCATATTATCCACAAGCATCTGGATTGATAGAATGAATGGATTGTTGAAAGAACAGTTAAGAAAGTTAAGTTCTAATAATTCATATCAACATTGGAAGGAGAATTTGTTCACTGCTTTATGTAATTTGAATAATAGACCATTAGGAGGAAGTATACCTCTGGCCAGAATGATGACTGGCATCAACAGAATCTGCAAATTAGAAAACAGCAAACACACAAGATCCAAAATATTGATTACTGGACTGTGAGGGAAGACGTCCCACCACCATATCCAGGAATACTTGGTTCGGCAGGATATGATTTACATTGTTTAGAGAACTTCGGGCTGGATAGAAAAGAGATAAGAAAAATCTCTACTGGGATATGTGTGACAATCCCTAAGAATCATTTTGGACAGATATTACCTAAACCAGGAGTAGCAGCTCAAGGAATACATGTATTGGCTGGAGTGATAGATTCTAGTTATCAAGGAGAAATGATTGTGACCCTCCAGAATTTAGGTACAGTTGTGTAAAAATGATAGAAGAGTTCAATTGATCATTATTCCTTGTGAAACAATACCTCTTGTGAAAACTGACCCTCCTTCCAGAATAACTATCAGAGGAAAGGAAGGATTTGGTTCTACTGATAGAATAAAATTGGGAGCTAAAGTATGGGTAAAATGGAAGCTGGAAGATGTTCCAAAGGCTGCAGAAATTATAGCAGATGGGAAAGACAATACTGTAATAATAGTTTACCCAGGAGAAAATGATTAAGAAGTTGTACCCTTGACTCATGTATTCTATCATGAATGAGGCTATCATAGTCTCTTTGTTTCTTTTTGGCTTTCATCTATTAAATTTGTTTGTGAGATTTGTTTCCTGCAGGCTTTATACCATCCACCTGCAGATAGATACCTGATCCCTTAAGCCAGATGTCACCCTCTGATGTGTTCAGATGTCACCCCTGGACCTGTCCACAACTGTGATGTGTTATCCCTCGACCTGGCATCAACTGAGTTCCAGATGCCAGCTTGCTAAAGAACTGACCTCTCGAATAGGACTCTTAATCTCTTGGGGCAGGGGCAGCTCTACGTCCAATTTCAGCAGGAAAAAGCTTTGGAGGACAAGATCTTTGCCCCTTACCCCAAGATTTTGAGCCTCATTTGTTTGAGGGGGGAATGATGACATTATTTTATATACTTATCTTGTGTTATCCTTGTTAAATTGTTGTGTAAAGTTCTGTTGATAGCAGTTATCCCAGAATTCCCATTGCCCTATGTAATGGGTAAGAAAGATCTTGGGGCCAAATGTAGTAGCAATTTAGATTTGAAGATCTTTCCCACCCATTAATAGGCCATGTGACCTGCTTATGTCACAGGAAGCCTAAGACACATGTGGTGGGAGGAGCTTCCTGACAGGAAAAGGAAGTTATGTCACAGGAAATGGGGAGAGAGAGACAGAGACAGAGACAGAGACAGAGACAGAGAGAGAGAGAGAGCAGTTATGGCTGCTAATGACCACTGTTGTGATGATTAGAACTGAACAGGCTGATTTAGCTATACTGTGAGTTTGTCTTTGGGAAGACCCTAGCAGGGGGTTAGAGAGGTTTTGGGATGGAGAGGCTCCATGTTGTGATATGGTGTTTTAAGTTCCTTGCTGTTATGATAAAGTGGGCTGACTGGCTATAGGAACCAAACATTTGGTTATGGGATATGATTTATGTTATACTTCTTTTACCTTCTTTGTGGAGAGTCTCTCATACTTTGCTATACAGTACTACATAGGCATATTCATGATTATCGTTGACAATGTGTTTATTGCCTTACTGATATTTAAGTGTCTGAAGCCAGATTTATATCACCTAGAAGACCCTTTGTAAAAGTTAATTTATGTTAATTGGTTAAATAATATTAGCCTGCTAATCACTAGATAATATTGATATAAAAGAGACAATCACTAGTAGTTTAACATTGAGGAGAACACATTAAAATGGGGGTTCAAGCCACCAGAAATAGTAAGGAATCTAACCCCTCATAGTTATCCCCACTTAGGGGGGAGAGGTAGCCTTCTACTGTATGTGTACATGAGAGAGAAAGAGAAAGAGGAGAGAGAGAGAGAGAGACAGCGAGAGACAGAGGATATGGAGAGACAAAGACAGAGACAGAAAGAGGAGACAGAGAAGAGAGAGACAGAGAGATGGAGAGAGAGACAAAGAGAGAGACAGAAAGATGAGACAGAGAAGAGAGAGACAGAGAGATGGATAGAGAGGGAGGGAGAGAGAAAAGAAGAAGGAAAGAGAGAGACAGAGAGAGAGAATACAGAAACAGAGACAGAAACACAGAGAGAGAGAGAGGAGACAGAGACACAGAGACACAGAGAGAGACACACAGAGAAAGAGAGAACTGTGAAACTCTAGATTCTTGCGACATGAAGATTTAAACATCTCATTTCCATATTCATTAATATGTTTCAGAAGCTTCTTATTGCCTTTAGAATCAAACATACTCTATGTCTGTTTGGCTTCTAAAGGTCTTTGCTGCCTGAGCCCAGCCCATCTTTCCAACCTCGTTGCTTGTTGCTCTTCCTTCCAAATTCTGTAATCCAGCCAAGCTGGTTCTCTCTGTTCCATCTCCTCTTTCTGTGTCTTGGTAAAGGCCATGATCCGTGCCTTGGAATGCCCTCACTGCTCACATCTACCTCAGAGAATTCTCCCTTCTTTCTAGATGAAGCTCAAGCAGCATCTTCTACATAAAGTTTTTTTTTTCTGATACCTCAAGCTACCTTGTGATTGACAATTTTGTGTTCATTTTCTTTATATTTATTCAGGACATACAACCAAGATTAGAAGGGAAGCAGAAAGCTGGGAAACAATTTTTATAGCCAGTGTCTCTGATAAAGCCCTGATTTCTAACATATATAGAGAACTGAGTCAAATTTATAGGAATACAAGTCATTCCCCAATTAATAAATGGTCAAAGTATATGAACAGGCAGTTTTCAGATGAAGAAATTAAAGCTATCTATAGTCATATGAAAAAATGCTCTAAATCACTATTGGTTAGAGAAATGCAAATTAAAACAATTCTGAGGTACCAACTCACACCTATCAGATTGGCTAACATGACAAGACAGGAAAATGATAAATGATAGAGAAGATGTGGGAAAATTAAGATATGAATGCATTTTGGGTGGAGTTGTGAACAGATCCAACCATTCTGGAGAGCAATTTGGAACTATGACCAAAGAGCTATAAAACTGTGCATACCCTTTGACCAAGCAGTACCACTTCTAGGGCTATATCCCAAAGATATATATCCCATAAAAAAAGGAAAAGGACCCACATGTACAAAAATATTTATAGCAGCTCTTTTTGTGGTGGCCAAGAAATTGAGGGGATGCCCATCAATGGCTGAACAAGTTGTGGTACATGAATATAATGGAATACTATTGTTCTATAAAAAATGATGAGCAGGCAGACTTCAGAAAAATCTGGAAAGCCTTATATGAACTGATGCTGAGTGAAGTGAGCACAATCAGGAGAACACTGTACACAGTAACAGCAACATTGTGTGATGAGCAACTTTGATAGACTTAGCTCTTCTCACCAATGCAAGGACCTAAGACAATTCAAAGGGACTCATGATGGAAAATGCTATCCACATTCAGAGAAAAAACAATGGAGTCTGAATGCAGATCGAGGCATATTATTTTCTCTCTTTTTTTGTTTTTTTTTTTTATGGTTTTCTGCTTTTGTTTCTATTTTTCTTTCACCACATGACTAACATGGAAATATGTTTAATATGATTGTACATGTATAGCCTATATAAGATTGCATGATGTCTTAGGAAGGGGGGAGGGCAGAAAGGGGGGTATTTAGAACTCAAAATCTTATAAAGGTGAATGTTGAAAACTAAAAATAAATTATTTTTTTCAAAAGAATGTAGAGTAGAGGTTGTTTCTTTCATTGTATTTGTATGCCCAATGAATAGCACAGTACTTGGCACATAGTAGGTGCTTAATAAACACTTGGTTGATTGAGATGATGAAGAATGAACTATGTAGAACCAAAAGATTAATATAAACAATAATTACAACAATATAATTGAAGAGATCACTAACAGGTATTTGAGGGAGTGAAAAATCAATTATGCTCCGACAGATGAAATAATGTGATATTTCTCTTTCCTCAAGCAAAAATGGGGAAGACTGTTGGGGGAAATGAATTCAGTTTTGGATACGTTGACTTTAATACGTCTGTGGGACATATGGTTTGAGATATCTAATGGGCATTTGGAGATAGCAGATTGGAGATTAGGAGAGGTGGGGTTAAGGCTGGATAAGTAGGTCTGAGAATCATCGGCTTAGAGATCAAAAAAAGTATAGAGGGAGGGGAAAAGAGGGTACAGGACAGAGTCCTGGAGGATCCCCACCTTTATCAAGCATAATCTGGACAAAGATCCAGCAAAGGAGACTGAGAAAGAGCAATCAGACAGGCGAAAGGAAAAACAGGATAAAGTCATGTCATGGAAACCTGGAGAGAAGAGGCTTGGGTTTTAGTCATCTTCTTACCTCTCTCATCTTCAGTTTCTTTCAATCTACGAGTTCCTTCTTCCTTGATGCTCAGGTCTCCCCATCGTAACAACAACAACAACAAAAAAACCAACACAACCTTCACTTGATTCAACCATTCCTTACAGTTGGTATCCTATGGCACTCTCCTCTCTCTCTGTCTGTCTCTTTCCCCTTGTTCTCTTTCTCTCTGTCTCTCCCTCTCTCATTTTCCTTGTTCTCTATCTCCCTGTCTTCCTCTGTCTCTGTCTCTCCTCCCTCTCTCCTTCTTCCTGTCTCCTCTCCACCTCCCTTGTTCCCTCTGTGTCTCTCTCTCCCTCCCTTTCTGTCTCTCCTCTCCTTTGTTCTCTCTGTCTCTGTCTCTCTCTCTCTCATACACACACAAACCACCATATAAACCTGTCCATACTTTTTGCCACTCTCTTCCACTCACTTCTCAGCCCCTTAATATTTAGGTCTGATGTCACTGCTCAAATGAAATTCTAACGGTAACATCTAAGGGTATAGAGATATTCATGGCTTGACTTAAAGGTCTTTTCTCAGTTCTTTTTGACCTGTCCTCCCTTTTCCTTTGATACTGTTAATCATTCCCTTCTCCTAGGTCAGGGATTCGATTCTTAATGGGTGTAAATCTATGTGTATGCCATGGACAACCTTAGACAGACTGGTGAAAACTATGGACTCCTTCTCAGAATGTTTTTAAATGCATAAAATCTGTAGGACTACAAAGAAAAAGATTTTGGGAAGATGGTGAGATAAGACAGAAAACACAAGACTCTCCACAATTCTCCCACAAACAAGGTAAAATATCGGCTCAAAGTGAACTTCGAGCAGCAGAAGCAAATAAAGGTCGGGGTAAAGCATTTGTTCTCCTAAGACAACTAGAGAGGACCTTAGGAAGGACCCAACCTTCTGGGTTGATGTTTGGCCTGACTGAAGTGCAAACACCTCCAGGCAGACTCCACCGAATCTCCAAACAAGCCCTGGGGGCAGATGGGTCAGAAGGCACAAAAGTTCTAATCCTTTCGGTTCTTTTAAACACCTCTTTGCATTCCACCCTCCTTATAGTTTAGGATTAACCCCTTAATCTACCCTCTATCTTAATCTCCTTCTTTCCCCCCTTTTTCTATTTCCCTGATAAGTGACATGTATTTTTGTGTCCAATTCTGTGTGTATTTTCTTCCCTCCTTGACCAGGTAAGGGAGGTTCAAATGTTACTCACTTTCCTCAACATTCCTTTCATTTCTATCTTCCTTTCTCATCCCAATTATTCAAGATAATTTTCTCAGCCTTCTCTCTCTCTTTTTATCCCTAATGAAGAGTATTCCTCTTCCTATTCTCTTCCATTCTTCAAAACCTAACAAAACCATTCCTAAATTCTCTGTCTAATTAGGCTCCCTCAATGACACCTGATAATAGGATTCTGGAGAGATTTATGCAACACGATCCCCCCATATTAGAATGTAAACAATTTGTCCCTGTTTAGCCCCTTATGACTACTCTTATGACTTGTGTTTGTATTTCAGAGTTGCTATGCAGCTCTGCCATTTTCATCAGAAAACTCTATTTCCCTATTCCCCCTGCTGTATTAGCAACCACACTAGCACAGAGGGTGGGCTGCTAGCACAGATTCTTGGTCTGGTTTTCTAAAGGAAAGACAGCTTCACAGGTGTTAATAATCTCACTTTAATTAAACAATGTAGAAAGATATGGAAGTAGCTAGGAAAGACTAACATCATCCATTAATTCAGGGGAAAGGGGGAAACCTCCAAGAAAAACATGAACTGGTCTCAGGCCATGGAAGAACTCAAAAAGGAGTTACAAAAGCAAGTTAGAGAAGTAGAGGAAAAATTGGGAAGAGAAATGA
>JAQQSZ010002840.1:0-14625 GCA_028646595.1 Phalanger gymnotis
CATTTGAGTTAGTCTATTTTTTTAAGGTGTTATTTTCTTCAGTATTTTTTGGGTCTCCTTTAGCAAGTCATTGACTTGTTTTTCATGGTTTTCTTGCATCACTCTCATTTCTCTTCCCAATTTTTCCTCTACTCCTCTTATTTGATTTTCCAAATCCTTTTTGAGCTCTTCCATGGCCTGAGACCAGTTCATGCTTTTCTTGGAGGCTTTTGATGCCAGAAGCAACTGCAGCTTTAGCTCTGGAAGCAGCCTCAGAGCTGCATCACCTCCACTGCCCCTAGGGCGGTGGCCAACTGCACACTCCTTTCACTCTGTTCCAGCAGCTTTTCTCCTAACCTTTTCTTTGGCATCTGTGGGTTGAGAAGTCTGGTAACTTCCACAGCTCATTGATTCAGGGTGCTAGGGCCTGTTCTGCCCAGCTCCCAGTCTGGTTAGTCCAGGCATGGCCCACGCTGGGCTCTGCTCCCAGCTCCATGAGATAGACTCTCCCTGGTGACCATCCAGGCTATCCTGGGTTGGAGCCCTGCTTCCCTTTGCTATTTTGTGGGTTCTGCTACTCCAGAATTTGTTCAGAGCCATTTTTAATAGGCTTTTTGAGGGACGGTAGGGAGCTTAAGCAAGTGTCTGTTTTCCAGCCACCATCTTGGCTCCACCTGCCTTGCCATTCTTTGTACCCCAGTATTTAGTACAATATCTGGCACATAATAAGAGTTTAACAAATATTTGCTGGTTGACTGACTATAAGAATCCCCCAAAAGTTCCCTTCTGGGCCCTCTTTCATTATTTTTTTTTGCTGTGTCCTTTACTGACCTCATCTGCTTCCATAGGTCCCATTACTATCTCTATGCAGATGATTTCCAAATCTATATATTCATTGTAACATTTCTTCTGTACATCAGTGCCTTATTGTCCTACTGATTAGCTTCGTGTAGACCACAGGGTCTTAAATATAGAGCTGAAAGGGATCTCAAAGGCTATCTTGTCCAACCCTCTCATTTTATAGATGACCTAGTCATTGCCAAGTCTTCCTGACTCAACCTCTATACCATCTCTCACATCCATTTCGCTCTCTCCATCCATTCAGTCATTTCCCTAATTCAGTCCCTTCTTATCAATAAAGACAAACGATTATTCTTTGAACTAGCATATCCCCACCCACCTGCCTCATACCAGCAAATCTTCAGTTTTTTTGATCCCAAATATGAAGATAATATTTCACTCTGAAATGTGAACCCAGAGTCAAGTGATGATTTTAATGAACTTGGATTCAGACAACACTAGTCGGACCACTATGCACATCAGTCTTGTAGAGGCTACATACACAAAGATGAGAAGTGGCCCAAACCCTGCCTTTATGAAGTGTATGGTATGAGGGGCATAAGGGGAGAGGAGGAGAGTGAAGCAGAGTGAGGGAGAGGGAGAGAGAGGACAGATAGTCATATAGCCAGTGTCTAGGAAAGGTCACCTTAGTTGTATGGGAATCAAAGAATACTTCAGGGGTAGGGGAGGTAGCCCCTGAATTTAGTCTTTAAAGAAGAAAAAAATCTCAACAAAAAGACATTAAAGGACATAGGAGATGATGTGCCCAAATGTATGAAGGTAGGTGGGAAAGGAATAAGATTGGGGAATGGCTAGTAGTCCAAGGTACATGAAACAGTGAGTACCTGAAGAGTGCCATGGAGACATATTTTCTTTTTTTAAATTTTATTTCACTCTTAATTCATGGAATAAAATAATCATTTCCATAACATAGTATAATAAAAAAAGATTGTACATGAAACTGCAAATTGATTATGTACAACTTGCTATTCCTTTTAAATATATATATATATATATATATATATGAAACATTATCATGCAAATCTCTTTTCTCTCCTCTCCCATATTTTGAAACGTCAAAGGTGCTGAATTGGTTTGCTTGATTAATCTTGTCTGTGATAAGGGAGGGCTTCTATTGGGGGGGGGTGAGTTGGTACACAGTGATAGAGATGTAAAAAATATAATTAATGTTTATTAACTCAGCATTGGTTAAACTATTAAGACCATTAATTAACCAGTAACTAATTAATAAAATATAATTAAATATTTTAAATATACAGGAGAAAGAAGTTCAGAAGGGGACATAAACAAGGCAACATTGTCACTACTGTGTTAAATTTAATATTAGACTTTGAAAAAACTATGCAACTGAACTTCATAGCTTCATAATTTTTTATTCTTTATTATTTGAATTGTTAATGTTCGTCAGCAATTAAGTCTATATTAAGAAAAGAACCTTTTTTTAAAAGGGGATTATTGTGAAATAAGGCTGGAAAGGTTGGTTGGTACCTGAGTATGAAGAGTTTTAGTGCCAAAATAGTTTTTATCTAATTCAGTGGGCAATGAGGGAGAAGCTCCAAATGATTTCGTAAGATGTTATTATTTGCATATTCTGATAACCCTGTGACAGATGCTTTGGAAAAAGGGTAGAGAATAGGGTTAGGGTGAACTGCTAATAAGCCATTATAATAGATTAGGTAAGAGATTAAGGGTCTAATCTAGAGTAGTGGTGGTAGAATGTGAAGGTGGAAAGGAGGGGGCAGATGTCAGAGATACTTGGAGGTAGAACAGCATTCGGTATGGGGGAGTCAAAGGTGTCCTCAAGGTTTTGAAGCCGAGTAACTGGGAGGAGGAGGAGGAGGAGGATGCTGTTAATAGAAACTCTGAGAAGGGGACAGACAGGTATTTAGGGAACGATGGAGAAGTTCAATCTTCCCTATATGGCATTTAAGACATAGAATTCTATTGCCTAGAGTAACAGGCTCCCTGGGATGGTCCCTATAGGCCAAATAAATCTCAAATATACTGGAAATCATTGTCGTCATCATCAATTTCACTTAAATTTATATAAAGTACATAATAGGTAGCCATGGTAGAGTGGATAGAGCTGGCCTTGAGACCAGAAAGATCTGGGTTCAGGTCCTGCCTTTGATACACACTGGCTTCATGACCAAATCATTTCATCTCTCATATTCTAAGAAACTCTCTCAGATTATAAATTGCAGCAGAGGTACAGGCCTGCACTGGTAGAGGGAGCTTCCTTTTCTGAGAGTTCCCGATATCAGGGAAATCATGGTCCCACTGCTTATCCCTATTACAGTTAGAAAGAACTTTCCCATACATTGTCATTTGATCCTTACAACAACTCCATGGGGTAGCTAAGTACAAGTATCATCATTCCCATATTGCTGATAAGGAAACTGAGCCTCAGAGAAGCTACCCTTTTTTCCATTCACATAGGTAGTAAGTGGCAGAGCTAAGGATTAAATGAGGGTCTTCTGAGCCTAATTCTACTAATCTTTCCCTAGCACCAAAACACTTGTTGAAGAGAACAAGTGGAATACAGTAATCTGGGAGGTCTGATAGATCCCTCTTGACTGGTTTCATATAGAAGAGTATTCTTCTTATCTTTAAGGCCAGGAAAAGGAAGGTTTGATGACAGGTGGAAGATAGGTGAGAAATTTTTGTTCTTTAGTTGTTTTTCAATCACATCCTACTCTTCAAGACCCCATTAGGGGTTTTCTTGGCAAAGATACCGAAGTGATTTGCCATTTCCTTCTGAGGAAACTGAGGCAAATAAGGTTAAACAGCTTGCTCAGGGCCACACAGCTAGTAAGTGTCTGAGGCTGGTTTTGAATTCAGGACTTCCTGACTCCAGGCCCAGAACTCTATCTTCTGCTCTACCTAGCTGCCCTGGGTGAGGACTCAAAGAGTTGACCTTTCCTTTATTCAATCTTCTTTATCAGTTCATAACAGCCATTATATTGTGGAATGAAGAAAGTTTCCTAGGTCTAAAACACTGCACTATGAGCTCCCCTTCTGAGATCCAGCTAATTCCTCACTGCTGTCAATAGTTTTCTCCCTGAAATATCTCGGGATCCTCTGATCAATGGTGTCAAACTCAGACAGAAATAGAGGCCATTAAACCATCCATCAGGATCCCTGCAGGCTGCAAATTGCCTTAATTTCAAAATGCAATTTTACCTATGTTTGATTGTATTTTTCCTTTTATGTTCAATATTTCCCAATTCCATTATCATCAGGTTCCAGCCGCACTTAGGAACACTGTGTGCCACATGCGACGGGTTTGACACCTCTGCTCTAAAGTCTGCCTCCAATTTAATTGGCCCTCTACTGAATTCCAAAAGCCAGGTTTAAACACAAGTCCTTTTATTTCTGTTTGTCCTACATGAACTTTTAGGAAAAACACCAGTGTCTATAATCAAAGTCCTAGAATATTCCAGGAAAGGTACAAGATAGTAGGAATCAGAGACCATGTCTGAACATGCTCAAGGCAGTTAGCATACCCAAAAGTTTGTTTTGATTCATACTCCATCTCTTAGGGAAACTGAGGCAAAGAGTTATTCCCCCCCATCTTTCCTTCTCCTCATTCCTAGGGGAGGGGATTTCAGGCAATCCCTTGTAATTTCCTTTAAGAATATTGTTCCTAATTGTACATAGTTACAGCCACATTGTGTGATGACTAACTTTGACAGACTTGGCTCATCTCAGTGATGCAATGTTCTAAGACAACTCCAAAAGACTCATGATGGAAAAAGCTATCCACATCCAGAGAAAGGATTACAGAGTCAGAATGCAGATCGAAGCATACTATTTGCTCTCTTTTCTGTTTTGCTTCTTCTTTCTCATAGTTCATTCCATTGATTATAATTCTTCTTTGCAATATGACTAATGTGAAAATATGTTTAATGTGAATGTATATAGAGAGCCTATATCGAATTGCACACTGTCTTGGGGAAGGAGAGGAGAAAATATGGAACTCAAAAGCTTGTGGAACTGAATGTTGTAAACTAAAAATAAGTAAATTAATTTTAAAAAAAGAATATTGTTCCTTACTGAGGGTAGAAGCATAGAGGATAAGGAAAGGAGTTTTTAAAAAAATTGATTCTCGAGTGAGAAGAGAACCATAAAATTGTCAATGACATCATTCAAAAATCTGAATGGTTCCCTGAAGCTATAGTTCTCTGTTTCCCATCAATAGCCAGGTGGGTAAGTGTATGGGGAGTCACTGAAAAAGGAGGTTAGAGTAGTTCCTTGGGGTTCCCAGACTCCTGGCTAGCCAGCACTGAATGATTTTTGATGTCACCTTCCCAGAGCCACCCTAAATGCTCTCTCCCTGTCTCCAACCAAACCAGAGGACCCAGACTGATGGCAAATAACAATAGGAATATTCCTGTCTGAAAGCTTTCCAGCAGAGCCACTTTGACTAGAAGGTAGGCACAGAGTGCAAAGAAGTGAATGAGGCAATTATCAACAAAGAAGTCAGTAACAATAAGCTGGCAGTGTGATCTCTTGACATAAAGTGACATTAGGTCACTCTAACCTCCACTTACTTTCTTCCCATCTTCTTCTGTCCCTTCCCCATCCTCAACCCCCACCGTCCAGTGGATGTCTTCTTTGGAAGGAAGAATGAGAATGTCCATTAGCAGCCAGCATTCTTGTTTTCTAGTTGAAATAGAGTCAGTAGGCCTTTTCAGTCAGATTAACGTGCTCCTTCTACAGGAATAAAAATCACCAGAGTGACCCTCACTGTGACCCTACTGACAGCAGAACTGCTCTGGTATCACAACAGGTACTACATTCAGAGATGGGAAACCTGCAGCCTCAAAGCCACGTGCGGCCTTCTAGGTCCTCAGGTGCAGTCTTTTGACTGAGTCCATGTTTTACAGAACAAATCCTTTTATTAAAGGGATTTGTTCTATGAAGTTTAGATTCAGTCAAAGGGCCACACTTGAGGACCTAGAGGGCTACATATGGTCTTGAGGCCACAGGTTCCCCGCCTCTGTAACATGAATGAGGTGTTTATGGCAATAAAACAGTGAGATGGTCTGTGTTCAGAAAGGAAGTAAATTTCCCTTTATAAGGATTCCAGGGAACCCTTCCCACATCCTAAAAAACGTCCACTTTCTCATTAGAAAGAGTGTTGGATTCTAATTCCTGGTTATGCCAATTACAACTTACGTGAGCTTGAACAAATCATCTAACTTTTCTAGGTCATAGTTTTCTCATTTGCCAAATCAAGGGCTTGGTCTGCACTGAGAGATTCCTTCTCACCCTAAATTTTTGATCCTACATGAGACAATCTGGAAAGACAGGAGAATCAAGACTGTGGTCATAAATAAGAAGAAGGTTCTCTTAAGAAAACTGGGAATCAGATGACACTAAAACTTCCAGGTAAGATGACAAAGTAGAGTTTAGCACTTGTGGTTATCCTAGGTGATACTTAGAATCATGTACCTTTTGAATGTATGTGGTTACAGTAGTTTTCTAATATGTATTTATTCTAGATGTGTACCAGGCTCACTTGTGCTCTTGTGAATCTCATATATCTGGGCAACTGATTCAATCTATTTTATTATTTTTATTTTATTTGATTTGATCTATTTTATTTTTCTTAACAAATTTTAGATTTT
Organism: Phalanger gymnotis; assembly: GCA_028646595.1. NCBI lineage: Eukaryota > Metazoa > Chordata > Mammalia > Diprotodontia > Phalangeridae > Phalanger > Phalanger gymnotis. The sequence goes on from JAQQSZ010002840.1 coordinate 6,474, forward strand.
AAATTATGTCTGTTAATGGATTTCATCATTCTTGGGAAAGACATTACTGAGAAATTTTGAGTTCTTATTAAGAATTTCTGGGAAACCAGAACTTTTAGGAAATATGTGAATCAGGAAGGAAATCTACCATTTTTTGGTTGAATAGTTTCTTCTCCCCTTTTCATTGGCAAACCACAGGCCATTAGATCTCCACTGGCTGGCCACTTTGATAATATGACAGAGTGTTAGTTAAGGCCACCCCCCTTGGAGACAATCAAGGACTGACTGGGAGAAGAGTGGAGTTTTTGTCACTAGTTTAAAGTTTTTAAGTAGCAGAAGACTATAATCAAAGGCGATAATAATTGTAAAGCCTTTAACACAGCACCTGGCACATAGTAGGCACTTAATAAATGCTTGTTTCCATATTCCCACAATATAGTTCCCTCATTCTCCTCTTCACCATATGATTCCAGCAAACAGAAAAGAGTTGGATTTTATTCCCTATATACACCAAGGAATAAGGAAATGGAATAAACACTTAAAATAGTGCCTACTATGCGCCAGGTACTGTGACAAACACCATTAAAAACAGCAACAACAACAAAAAAATATCATTTGATCCTCACAACAACCTTGCAAGATAGGTGCTATTATTATTCTTATTTTACAGTTGAGGAAACTGAGGCAAAGGGGGGTTAAGTGACTTGCAGTCACACACTAAGTATCTGAGGCTGGATTTGAACTCAGATCTTCCTGACTCCAATCCTAGCCTTCTATCCACTGCGTGACCTAGCTTCCTCTATTTCATAGTATCTCATAGGATCATAGATTTCAGCATTTTACCATCTCATAGGATCATACATTTCAAGCTGTAAGGGACCTTGAAAAGTCATTGTGTCAAATCCTGTCATTTTCAGGGATGAGGTAAATGATGATGAGAGAGGTCAAGTGACTTGTCCGAAGTCACACAGCTAGTAATTGTCTGATACAGGATTTGAACTCAGATCTTCCTGATTCCAACACTGTACCCACTGTACCACCTATGGCTGTCATGAAATTTGTCTCATTCCCCCAGAGTCATTTAATCATAAGACAAACGTATGATATATTTGTTTACTAAATAAATGCTGCAGCAAGATAGTGTACTTGAGGATATTTAAAACACTGAGCCCTAGACTCCTAACAAAACAAAACATTTATACAATTACAGAATGAAAAAGGAAAATTACATATGAAAAAGACTTCAGAGATTTGTAATTAGCTACAAGCCCAATGTGAACTAACAATACGGCCCACGAACTACAAAACACCGCTTTGATCTTAAGCACCGCCAGCTGAAGTGTAATGTTTAGATGCAGGAAGGTGACAGTCTGGCTGTGTTCTCCTGGGGTCACACCACAGCTGGAGTGCTGTGTTCAGTTATTTCAGATGCTGTATTAATAAGCTGGAACCCATACAGAGGCAAGTGACCAGATTGGTAGTAAGGAAACATAGTATTTGAGGATATACATAAGGCATAGAAATAAAGTTCTCTGCAGAATTTTGGAATTGATTTCGTGACATAGGAGACAGTGGCACAGGACTGCCCAGCGTGGCGTACCTGCATCAGAGAAGGCACTGTGCCCAGCAAAGCAGAATTGAAGTAGCTTAAAAGAAACATGACATGAGTAAAGTTAGAGAATCCACTCCAAGTGTTCACATGAACTATTTGTGCCTGACCTGCGGTAGAACATTCTAAGCTTGTATTGGTCTGATCAGCCACAGTTGGACATACTGTAACTTGACTCTAACATAGCAATGCCATTTCGGAACTCTTTGAGAACCAAGGACAACGACCAATCAATCAATCAACCAACCAACCAACCAACCAAGGAATGAAAGAGTTATGGAGGCCATGCTAGCCCGCATAATGTATTTGAAAGATCGCCATGTGTAAAACAGTTTAGATTTGTTTTGCTTGGCCTTAGATAACAAAATTAGCCCCAATTAGTGAACACAGCAGAGGAGAAGCTATTGGCTCATCTCTCCAACAATTAGAGCCTGTCAAAAGTAAAATGGCCTGTTTCAGGAACTAGTGAGCTCCCCATCGCTGGAGCTCTTTCTTAGGTGGTCACTTCTCATGGGTGCTATAGAGAGGTTTGTGTTCACTTTGATGGCCTCTGAGGCCCTTTCCATTTATGAGAATCCATTATAAACCATATGACAGATGTCTCCTTAATTCTTTCACATTTTAAATAAAACATTGCTTATGCTGTGATATTCTCTCTTCATAATCTACTTTAAAAAATTCTTAGACCTAATATTCCTATCCTGGTTTATTGCAATAACCTAGTCAGTATCCTTGTTTCAAAGTGTCTTCCTACTCAATCTTGCATAGGTCTGCCTATGTCACATATTCCTCCCATACCAATCAACCAATTCCAGAGAACTAAGGTTCCTCTGGGATCAATAGATATCACTTTGACATTCAAAGTTCTTCATGACCCAGCCTGTCTTATTCCTTCCAGTCCTCTAACATATTGGTACCTTCCACATATCCTGCATACTAAGTGCCTGGTTGCTATTCTTCACATACAATGTTTATTTCCCATCTCCCTGCTTTTGCACCGACACGGAATGCTATGTGCCTAGAAAGATTTCCCTCCTCATGCTGAGCTCTTAGGATCGCTGGATTCCTTCAAGATTCAACCCTAATTTTATCTTCCATGGAAAGCTCTTCTAGGTCTTATAGTTGCTTGTGCCTTTCCCTCTAATGTTACCTTCTGTCTACTCTGTGTAATATGTGATCTGTCCAATTAGAATATAAGTTCATTGAGGGCGGACTGTTTTGGCTTTTTCTTTGTATCTTCAGGGCTTATCACAATGCCTGACACATAGTAGGCATTTAAAAATTGTTGATTAATTTTCCCCATCCTAAATTCCGATATTTACTTTCTGGTGGGTGAAAGATTAAATGACTGAGAAAACAAAGGTTCGATCTTCCAAGCACATAAATTTATTAAGCAATGCATGCCAATTGCTTAACAAAGTGGGACCAGGCCCCTTCCTCAGCTTATGCCTGGACTCCAAATACAAAGGGGAGACAGACTTTTATAAGTTAAAAACAATCGAATAAGGCCAATTAATTAAAGCGAAACAATATAACATTGCATAATCTGTTTTCTAATTGGATAAAAGATTAGGGACTTTCCACATTGGGAGGGGGAGAGTAAACAGGTACAGTTTCCTGAATTGAGAGAAGGAGGTGTCCTGCTCCCCAAGTATCCATAAATAATCAAAGGAACATGGGAACAATAACTGATCAGTAAGGGGCAAATTTTCACATAAGACATATGGATTGTGAGAAAACTTCTTGTATGAATCTTTGGATCTGACTGAGTTTCTAGGCAACATAGCTCAAGTCCTTAGTTAAGGGTCTCTAAGCAGCAGGTAGAGTGCCCCCAGCTTCCCAGCTATTCAGGGCAAGGTTCAAACAATGAAATAAAATTTCCCCCCAATTTCCACAATTGAATAAAGCTTTCTCAGACAGAAATGGAACTAGACCCATACCTGAATAGAAACTAATAACTCTAAAATTGAGTCACAAGGTGGAGTCAATGTGGTTCACTCAGTTCCTACAATTAACCATTTGCTGTCCTAATCTCAATTCCTGCAGCTTATAGGGTGAGTCAAAGATTCTAAGAGTCAGAGGAAAGGAGCAAGACAATTCCGGGCATGGGGAATATACAAAGACCCAGAGTGGGGAGATTGAATGTGGTACTTAGAGAGTAGGTAATAGGCCAATTTAGCTAGAATGTTAATAGCTCTCAACAAATTCGCTCAAACCAGTATGTTTGGCAGTACAATTAATTGGTTGGTGTGTGAGGAATGGGTGACATGAGCAGACCTATGCAAGAATGAATAGGAAGACACTAGGCTATTGTAATAAACCAGGATAGGAATATTAGACTTTGATGGTCCTTTTAATAACAGAGAGTCACGCTGTAACATGTTTCCTGTCTCTGCTTCTTTGCTTTATCCATTCCCTACCTTTAGAATTCCCTCCTCTAAAACCTTCTCTTGGGAAAATCCTACCCATCCTTTAGCCCAGCTCAAATATCACCTCCTCCAAGAAGTCTAGCTCAGGGGATAAAACAGAAAACGGTCCTAAGGCTAGGAGTTTCTTTCCCATGCTGGGGATTTATTTGGGACTTCTCTGAAACACGATGACCTTTGATCTTTCAGATTTTTTGCAGTCCCTTGTCTACTACTTCCATGTGCCCTTATCTCATATATTATAATGATTTATATAGGCTATTCCCAACTAAACTAAAATGTCCATGAGGACAAGGATCAGAGCTCCTTTAAAGTGAACATTTTCTCTGAGAAGCAACAGATTATAGTAGATAGAGAATGAGCCTTGGAGTCATGAATCACTGTGTCCTGTGTCTGGTACATACTGTCTGTGTGAACCTGGACAAGTCAATTAGCCTCTCTCTGCTCCCTGGAGAACCTTCTCAGAACAAAGAAAAAGAAAAGCGACAATAACAGAGAACATTTAGACAGCTCTTTAAGATACGTAAAGTGCTTTACAAATGCTATCTCATTTGAACCTCGCAACAGCCCTGGGAGGTAGGTGTTTTTATTTTCACCATTTTACAAATAGAGAAACTGAGGCAGAGATCAAATGACTTGTCCAAGGCCACACAGCTAGTGGGTATATGAGGCTGGATTTTACTTCAAGTCTCCCTGACTCCAGGTTTTTGTTTACCTGTTTTTCAGTCATGTCTGGCTCTGTGTGACATCTTTTATTTTATTTTTTGGGAGGGGGGAGTTTCTTGGCAAAGATACTGGAGTGGTTTGTGCCTTTTTCTTCTCCAGCTCATTTTACAGATGAGGAAACTGAGGCAAATAGAGTTAAGTGACTTGCCCAGGGTCACACAGTTAGTAAGTGTCTGAAGCCACATTTGAACTCAGGAAGAAGAGTCTTCCTCCACCACTTAGCTGTCCCTTGACTCCAGGCCCAGAACTCTATTCACAGATTATCAGAACAGTTGCTGACCTTAGTTGGCAGAGGGTATTTTCTCACCAAGAATTCTCTACACATCACCACTCTAAACATATATCTGTATATATATATGGACATGTACATATACTTTCACATATATGTATACATATACATGTATGCATATGTATGTATGGATGTGTGTATATCCTAGCATTTAGTATAATACTTTATATACTCACTTTTTAAGTTGTTTAGAAATTAGATATTCAACTAATTAAAACCATATGTTCATTAAAGCATATATTAAGTAGTGAAAGTAAAAGACTATAAGTAAAAAAACCCCAACAACCCCAAAACCTTGGCTTTAAGCCCTAACTTCACCACCTCCTAGATGTCATTTAACATTTTGAACCTCAATTTCTTCATCTACAAAATGAGAATAATACATACCAACCTCACAGGGTTGTGGAGAGGTTCACATGAGGTAACTCATTTAAAGTGCTCTATAAACCGTGATGACATGTATAGATTACGCTATTATTATTGCATTTGAAAGACTTTTTAAAGTTTAAGTTTCCTTCATGTAGAAAAGTAGTTCAATGTAGAATTTGCTGCTGTTGAGGCATTTTAGTCATGCCCAACTCTCCAGGACCCCATTTTGGGGTTTTCTTGGGAAAGATACTGGAGTGGTTTGCCATTTCCTTCTCCACCTCATTTTACAGATGAGCAAACTAAGGCAAACAGGGTTAAGTGACTTGCCCAGGGTCATATAGCTAGTAAGTGTCTGAGGCTGGATTTGAACTCCAGAAGATGAGTCTTCCCGACTCCAGGCCCAGTACTCTACCCACTATGCCACCTAATTGCCCAATTTAATGTAAAAAGGTAGGTTAAATTCATTAGTTCTTGATAGATAGTTACCCTTTGCTTGTGCAACTTCCTTAAAGAAATGAGATTTTGACCCTGAACTTAACATAAACCAAAAAACAAATCTGTCATCATTTTGACAATTACTACTTACCTCTCTTTGTGAAGGTACAAACCTCTTTTGGCACCTGAGCCACTATGTCTGAGATCAATCCATGAATTAACCAACGGAAATCTTTTGGATATTCATTAGCACCTTGCACTGTGCTAGCTCTTGTGGGGGACATAAGAAAAGAAGAGGCTCGAGAAGTGAGAGCACTTTAAAGGAAGATGATACTTGAACTGGCCTCAAAGGATGGATGGGATTTAGATAAGTATGGGATGGGAGAGGAAGGGGTTGTCAGTGGGCATTCTGGATTACATATGAGCAAAGATGGAAGCAAGGATGAATGTGGCTTGTATGGTGGTCAGTAAAAACAGTGGAATGTTTGCATAAGAGAGGAGAGGAGAGAGAGAGACAGAGAGACAGAGACAGACAGAGACAGAGACAGAGAGACAGAGACAGACACAGAGAGAGAAAGAGTCTCTTTTTGAAGGGGAACGCTACAAATGTTGGAGGGGATGGGGAAAAATTGGGACACTAATTCATTGTTGGTGGAATTGGTGTGAACTGATCCAGCCTTTTATCAAATTTTATTTTACATTAGGCTTATAACATAACAAGCTACTGAATTCTGGAAACATTTATTGAGTACCTTCTGTGTACAAACTACTGCACTAGATACAAAGGTGAGTAGAATATAGTGCCTGATCTCAAAAAGCTTACAATCTAGTATGGGAAATAAGACATCTATGTAAATAATTATAATGTAAAGCGTAGTATGAACAACACAATAAAGGAGATGGAAAAAATGCTAGAAAAATGTAGAGGAGAGAAAGAATTCTCCCAACTGTAGGAATAAGGGAAAGCTTGATGAAAGGCTCTGAAGGATGGGCTGGATCTCAAAGAAAGGAGCTGGAGTTGGTGGGAGGACATTCCAAGCATAAGGAATAAAGGCTTGGAAACTGACTGGAAACGAGCGGTGAAGGAAGGTGTCAAAGACAACTCCAAAGTTTTGCATATAGTTGACGGGACGTAGTGGTACCAAGAATAGAAAGAGGGAAGTCCAAAGGGAGCAGAGGTAGGCTGGGGAGGGGCAGGGCTGGGGAAAGGTGACAAATTCAGTTTCAGACATGAGGCTTTTGAGAGAATTTGGCAGGTCTTCCAAAATGAGGTGCCCATTAGCCAGCTGGAAATGTAGGTCTCTGTCCCAGGTTCAGACCAGTATTATGTCTTTTATCTTAAAAAAAACCCTTTCTAACATTATCCATGTATCTTACTGTTCCTGTCTAGGAGGGTCAGCATGAAAATGGAAATGATCGTCCACAAGGAAGTAGGAGTCAGTCCCAAGTCCTAAATCTGCACCACCTATTAGCATAAAGGGAAGCGTAAAGAAACCAAATGATTAACTTACGTGCAATCCCTGGAATATCTGTCCCAGATAACTGTGCTATCTCTTTGCACCAGCACCAACATCTGGACTAGAGAACTAACAAAGTTTGAGAAGAAACAAAAGGGGAGCCACTCTGGGGCACATACAGAGGGCAAACAGCACGGGTGGTAGGGCAGAACAGGGCAGGAATAGGAAAAAAATTTGCTAGAATAAACAATGAGACCATCATTTAGAGAAAGGATGAACATATAGAGAAGGTAATAGCTACTAGACTCCAGCTGAGCCCCAAGTGTGTGACATTAGACCAGGATGGACTCCAGGTAATTTTAGTCCAGAATCACAATCCAAAACTGATGTCATTGACTGGTTTTGTCAGAAGTAGCTCTAGAAGAGGTGGATTTAAGCCTCCAGACTTAAACTAGATCAAGTCGAGCTTCCCAAATGTGCAAGTTATCATAGAGAACTGTAGTTAAGCTCTAAACAGCTCACCATATCTCTTGGCTCCAGTTTCTTTCGTTCATAAGAGAGGACTAATGATAACCTCATGTAACAATATCATAAAGTTGAGTAGATTCATGCTTGGAAAATGGTGCCAGAAGTTCTAACCATACTATATAAATGTAAAGTCTTACAGTGATATTAACCAGACAGGTATTAACGAGACAGGACTGAATAATTCTGCCACCTGAGGGATACCTGCCAATTTTTCCATTGTCCCACTGAAGAAAAATAACCAGATCACATGGTGATCTGGCCCTTGTGTGGGTACTGCATGACACAGACTTACCCATGATGAAATTTAACCAAGTAATTGCATAAAACTTGGGTC
>JAQQSZ010002842.1:0-14624 GCA_028646595.1 Phalanger gymnotis
ATACCTGAAAGTCTTTCAGTTCATCAGATATTCAATTTTTTCACTTAGGATTATATCCAACTTTGCTGGATAAGTTATTCTTGGATGCAACATCAGCTCCTTTGCTCTTAAAAGTACAATGTTCCAAGACCTATGGTCTTTTAGAGTGGAAGCTGCTAGGTCTTGTGAAATCCTGACTGTGTTTCCATAGTATTTTTTTTTTCTTATTGCTTTCAATGTTTTCTCCTTAACCTGGGAATTTTGAAACTCAGCTATATTTCTGTAAGTTTTCTTCTTAGGATCTCTTTCAGGTGGTGATTGATGGATTTTTTCTATTTCTGCCTTACTTTCTTGTTCTAGAACTTCATGGCAATTTTCTTCAATAATTTCTTATACTAATATACCCAAATTTTTTTTTTCAGGATCATGACTTTCAGGTAGTTCAACAATTCTCATATTGTCTCTTGATCTGTTCTTCAGATTATTTGTTTTTCTGTCACTAGATGTTTCAGATTCTCTTCTATTTTTTCTAACTTTATTACATCTTTGTGTTTGTCTCATAACATCATTTGATTCCACATGCCCAATTCTAGTTTTCAAGAAGTTATTTTCTTTTTTAAGATTTTGTATCTTTTTCTAATTGGTTAACTTTCTTTTCATAATATTCTTGAATTGCTTTCGTTTTTTTTCTCTAATTTTTCCTCATTCTCTTTTATTTGGTTTTTGAATTCCTTTCTAAATTCTTCCAAGATTTCTTTTTGAGCTTGTGACCATTTGACTTTATGGTAGGCCTGCACAACACATGGCCTGTTGGCTGCTTGCAGCCCGCCAAAGGATTTCAGGCAGCCCTCAAAAAATTTAGAGGGTATAAAAGAAAGTAGAGATGTAATAGTGCTTTGTCCACGTTCAGTTTAACCCACCTTCCACTAGTCACTATTGTGCCCATCATGTAACTTGGCAAGTGAGTTGCCACTGCGCACTGTCTCCTGTTTGTCACATGATTCATGGCAACCAATCGTCATCAGTCTGTCTCTAGTCTGGGAAAAGCGAAAGTCATATCATTTTGCTGTGTTTTTCGTCATTGCTGGCATTGAACAGGGACAAAGTGAGTGCAACCACACGCCAATGAAACTGGTGCCCACTATGCAATGAGCAGCAACAACCTGAGGGCTTCTTCCTCTCCCTGGCTTTGCAGCTGCCCTCCCAGTTACACAAGTATCCCACGCTCTCTCCAAGGTCACACACTCAGTTCAGTATTTCTTTGTATATGAGCAGTCACTGTGGAGATTTTTTGGTTCTAACATTAAAGTTTTTGGGGTGATTTTGTAAAATGGGTGATAACAGGAAATGGAAGATCAAATCAGAACATGAAGTGTTTAATCTGGAGTGGACAAATAGATACTTGTTTACTCACACGAGAGATAAAAATATGGTGCCTTGTTTGCCGAGAAGTAATAGCCATTCAGAAGGAGTACAATCTTTGTTGTCATTTCGAATCAAAACATCCTGACTTAAGCAAATTGGACACCAATGAAAAGCAAATTAAAGTGTCCAAATGTTGAAAAATCACAGTGGGAAACAACAATTTTTCAAGAAACTAAACTCAGTAGTGAGTTTTCAGATTTCTAAAGAAATCAGTTTCAAACATGATTCCGGAGTAAGATAAACTAATTATTGACAAGTGTAATACATCCGATAAACTAAATGTAAACAGTAAGAAAACCTGAAAATATATTAAAACTTGTACCACTTAGCAAAGTAATTTTTTAACATTAATGCGATTTCATGATAAATAAAAATCTTAAGTAATAAGTGTAATTGATTGATATTAATTGAAATTTTCCTTATTTAAATATGGTGTATCTGTAAAATAGTTAAATCATTAATTATTCCTTTACTTGAAAAGTGAGCTACCGAAAATCTATCTTCGGCCTGAAGAAGTTAAGCCTATTTTAATTTTGGTCCCTACCTACTGGCAAGTTGTGCAGATCTGCTTTAAGGTAGGAGCAGCTTTTTTAATCTCATGAGATAATGAGAATACGAACTCAGATCTTCTTTTCCACCGAAGTAGCTATCAACGGTCAGGTTCTTTTTCCTTTGCTTACTTATTTTTATTTTTAATTAGTCTTATTTTATTCTTAGCAGCTTAATATTTTTTATCAAGTCTTAGTCCCAAGTTGTGGGTAATGTTGTGGTAGACCTCAGGTCTGTCTTACTGTTGTTTTCTGAGTCTGTCCAGGAACTCAACCACAGGAATTCCTATCTTTCTTTCCTAAGCCCCCGTCGCTCTCTCCCAAAAATATTCTTGTTCACTGTGGCACCACACTCACTGGGCTTGGGCATGCTCCTCCTTGCCCACAGCCACAGGTGGGATCACAGCTATCTGGTCAGCACTCTCAGGCCTGATTTCCAGAAAGAGCAGGGGGTCCTTCAAATTTCCCTCAGTGCCTGCATTTCTTTAGATAAAATTCATGGAGTGAAAGTTCCTAAAGGGAAAGTTGTTGAGGTAAAATTTCTTAAGAGCTAGTCAGCTTCCCTCAGGTCCTACTATTTGTTGATTCTGTAGAGTCCGCCTGGAGGTATTTACACTTCACTCAGACCAAATTTCAGCCCCTGGAGTCTTCTTTGAGTCTTCTCAAGATAATCTTTATTTTTGCTGCTCTACGTTCATTTCATGGTGATTTTCTGTCTGTTTGTGGAAAAATCTGGAGAGCCTGGAAATTTCTGACATACTCTACCTTCTTCCGAGAATGCAAAACATATCTATAGCAATATTAAGATGGGGCATCTCAGTGGCACAATGGACAGAGCACTGGCCCTCCAGTCAGAAGGACTTGAAATCCAGCCATAGACACTTACTAGCTATATCCCCTTGGGCAAGTCACTTAACCCCAATTGCCTCCAAAAAATTAATAATATTAAGATGTTTTAATTTCTAATATAGTAAATATCAATGTATGTAACCCACATAAAACCCTTTTTATCAGTCTGCTTCTCAGGCCTAGAACATTCTCCCTCATCGCTTTCTCTTGGGATCCTGGGCTCTTTTCAAGTATCTGGTCAAATCCCATTTACTATAGGAAGCCTTTCATGATCCTCCTCTTGATCGCACCACCCCAATGACTTTGTAATAAATAAACACACACACATACATATACATATATATGCATATATATTTATATATATGTATACATACACACACACAATTGGGGGTATTATCAAAATCCATGTGTGTTTTTGTATTTTCCATATTAGCATAAAATTTAATAAAATAAAATCCATATAAATTTTGTATATACATATACTATACAGAAAATACTATATACATAGTATATATATTTATGTGTGTATATATACACACATTATATATGTATATATACATATATATATGGAATTACACACACGTGCACGCGTGCACACACACACACAGAATGTAATCTCCCTGAAGCAGGGACCATTTTGTTTTTGTCTACACATCCATAGTGCCTTGCATATAATGATTTCCAAATAAATGGTTGCTGAATTTAATTGAGTTGGTGGATTCACTCTTCAACAACTTCACCATGTTTAACATTTATAATTAAGAAGCATTCTTTGATTCATTCAGGATTTCTCATCAAAGCAATATCACAAAATGTTAGATCTGGAAGGGACTTCTGACGTGACTTATCCCAGCCTTTTCATGATATAGATTAGGAAGCTAAACTGAGGAGGTGAGATAACTTGTTCAACATCATAGCTTCCTATAATAGCAATGGGCCTCAAAGTGTGATCCAGGAATCCCTAAGGGTCTCTAAGTCCCTTTCAGGGGAATCTATTGTCAAAGCTATGTCTATAATAATAGTAAGATGGGTCAGCTAGGTGGCACAGTGGATAGAGCACCAGCCCTGAAGTCAGGAGGATGTGAGTTCATATCTAGCCATAGACATTATGTGACTCTAGGCAAGTCACTTAACTCCAATTGCCTCCAAAATAATAATAATAATATGTTTTAATTTCTAATATAGTAAATATCAGTGGATTTAACCCACGTAAACAAAAGCCTTTGACAGGAGGGAGAGTCCTTAATTTTTAAAAGTATAAAGGGGACCTGAGACCAAAAGCTTAAAAAAAACAAACAAATAGTTTTCTTGGTAGTATATTGTTATTGGCAAATGAAATATAATGCACACCCAAGTTCTACTGACATTGAGCCTATCCTTGGGGTGGAGGGTCGAAGAAAGTAACTCACACCACCAGCAGCACACAAAAAAATAGCATGGAGAGTGATTGTCTGGTGGCAAGTAAGGATCTGTTTGGAAGTGAAGATCCATTAACCTGAAATTATGACCTTTCAAACTTTCACTGATGAGCCTAAGAGTTTATTTCAAAGGAGAAAGATTTGGTTCACAGTACAGGTGAGAATGTTTCATTTGCAGAAAGTGAAATCAATCCAAATCTCCAGAAAACCGTCTAAATAAAACAGCCCTCCAAAGCTGAATATAAACCACTAAGGAGAACCTTTTGTACCCTTCTTGAATGTGTCTAGAACTGACTCGTTTCTTCTCTTCCTTCAAAACATCTTTTGCACTTAACCTTGATTAATTCAATGCCCAACTATGGTTCCAAAGGACCACTGATAAAGCTTATGACCCACCTCCTGATAGAGGGGTGATGGTTTCAGGGTGCAGAATGAGATTTTTTTTGAGATGTGGTCAATATGGGAATTCGTTTTGTGTGACTATGCATACTTGTTACAAGAATTTTGTTTGCCTCCAGCAGGGAGGGAAGGAGAGAAAATATACTTTTGTTAAGTGGAAAGAAAATTATTTTTAAAAAATCTCTTCCAGAAATCTTCCCAGATAAATTCATCTTGGAATTAGTCCCTCTTCTTTGCTCCATTACCCCTTGGCCCTTGTAAATAGAGAATCCAGAATTTATTTTGAGGCTGCTGATATAAATTTCTTATTTAATACTTCTTTTCTTATTCAAGAAGAAAAATTGTTTTATTCTTCTTTTGTATCTCTTCACACCGCCTAGTACAATGATCTCCACATAGCAAGTGTTCAATAAATAATTGTCAATTAATTGATTCCTTAAACCTTCAGAGTTCTGCATAGGTAGTGTTGTATTAATATAGCTGCTTTCTCACTGAATAAAGCATCTCCTACGTAAGGCAGAATTCTCTGTTAAAAATTTAGATGGTTAGTTTAGGATCCATGATCTTAGATTTAGAGCTGAAAGATATTTTCAGAAACACCTAATACAATGGCCTAATTTTATCATTGAGGAAACTGAGATCCAGAGAAATCAGGGGACTAAGCTCAGGGTACTCAGTAAATATCAGAGACACAATTTAAACCCAGGTCCCAAGACCTAGGTTTAATCCAGTTTGTAAAATTCTTGGAAAATCTTCTGAGTAGCTTTTCAACTCAGAAATAAAATTCTTGCACGAATGCACTTGCGTTTATTTCGCTGGAAGACGAAGCAACTGCGTCACCGCTACTGCCAGTGATGCCTTCTGGGAAAGAAGAGAAGGCAGCTGGTGAATCAGGAAACTGGGAAAGTTTTATTTTTTATTTTAAACTACTACGTGCAAAATATTCTTTGAAAATAATTAAGTTCCTTAAAGAGGTTGTGATCTACTTGAGTTCTCAAATAGAAAAGGCTTCACATGGTAGAGGTTTATTTTTTTCTCTTTGGGAAAATTTATTCCTTAAAAATTTATTCTTAAAAATTTCTCTCCTCTGGGCAATAGCAATAATAACTGTAAGAGACTCATCCCACTGACACTTAAAAATAAATACCAATTAGCAATAAGTGGCTGAGATCATTCTTGGGGGCAAAATTTATATTTGACTTAGATTATTGCTTAATTATCCATCAACAGTGCCTGTTACTCATTTTTCAATTGCAATTTTAGCTAAATTTGCTGATCCAAATTTAATACCACAAAGAAAATAAGTGACAGAAGAAAATAACTCAACATGATTACAGGTGACTCAAAGATGACAGTTTCTGTCAGGGGTACTTAGCGACAAGATGCTTCAGTACTTTAGTGATACAATTTTACTGTCATGCCATTGATCTGGGTTCACTTTCCACCTATCCAATCCCTCTATGTCTTCATAGATATTTTCCTAAGTTACTATGGCCAAAAGTGCCCCTAGAGCTCAGCCTTCTGAAATGAGTTTCTCTGCCTTGAATGAGGCAGTTCCTTGGAAAATGGTCTATAGTCAAACCTTTCTAGACCATTAGGACTTTGCTAGAGATTAACGATACTAATATCTAAGTTGTATTTAGTTGAAAGAATATGTCTGTGTGTATGCCGTTTAGATACCATAAAACTATAATTTGTCATAAAATTGATGATATGGCTTTGAAAGGTTAAATGGCATAGTGGACAGAGGGCCAATCTTTGCAAGATCTGGGTCCAAATTCTGCTTCTGGCCTGTCCTGGGAAAGTAATTTAACCTCATGGTACCCTGGGCGACTCTCTAAACCTATACATCAAAGATGAGTTGCTGATCTACACTGATGAAGGGAGTTCCCAACAGTGGAAGTGGGGTGGTCTAATGGCAAGTACACTGGATCTTGAGTCAAAAGACATGAATTTTTAATCCATATTCTGCCACTTCCTGACTGTGTGATCCTAGGTGAGTTGCCTGGCTTCTCTGGGTCTCAATTTCTCATCTGCTAATGAAGGGTTTAGAGGAGACGGACTCCAAGCTCCTTTCTGTAATTTAAAGGTAAACTCTTCACAAGTTTAGACCAAAATAGATTCATGTTTATAAAGATTTGGAATGATAGTTAACTAGTAGCTGACTTAGCCATTTCTACTCCACAGCAAAGAATTCCTGTTTCAGTATCATCCACTGTGTTATTGTGGGACAACTATAGTTGTGTTACTATAGGGACAATGTCTTAACTATTTTTCATCCCTCTCTGTACCTAGAATGATAGATTTAAGAATATTTTTAATAGCCAGTATTTACATCATACTTTAAAGTTTACAAAGCCAGCTAGGTGGAACACTGGGTAGAGTACTGGTCTTGGGGTTAGGAAGATTTACGTTCAACTCTAGCCTGAGATGCTTCTCAACTGTGTGATCCTGGGCAAGTCTCTTAACTTCTATTTGCCTCTATCTCAAGGGACTGTTGTGAGGATGAAATGAGATAATAGAAAGCACTGAGCACAGTGCCTGGCACATAGTAGGTGCTATATAAATCCTTATTTCCTTTCCCTATTTATATGTTATTTCGTTTACATGTGAGAGGTACTCAATAAAGTGCTCCTGGATGAATTAAAACTGAATTAATTGGAACTTCGTCAACAAACCCTAGGAACTCTCCCAATGTTATGAGAATCCTAGCAGCCACCAAAATTGGCAGCATATCCTTCAGCAAACCTCTGGGTTTCCTCATCTATAAAATTAAGAAAATGAACTATATGGTCTCCAAAGTTTCTCCCAATCCTGGTAGCATATAGAAAGACTACCAATAGAACAGATATGTCAGCAGGCTTAACCCATTTTTCAATTCAGTACCAAGGAAAAGAAATTAAATCCTTTGCTTTCCTATAAATATAACATTTTTTAAGCCACATGGTGGGGGTGGAGAAATGGAGAAAGAAGGAGAAACGGGGAGAACATTTTCCCCAATATTTTTGGGAAGAAAATAAGAAAAATATAGGCAATATGTACAATAATATTTTTTGGCATCCTTTATACATCTAACATCACTTTGTTACTTTAGGAACATAAAATCATTTGGGACCATCGGCATGCATGGAGTGTGGGCTAGAATGTCAGCGCACCTGCCTCTCACTCTGGGCACATCCATGTAGGTGACTTGTTCACAAAATTACCATATTTGGCACATCAGATTTGAGAGTATATTTTATTTAGATGATAATTACACATTTATTTTTAAGTGTTTTTAAAAGTTATGTCACAGAACCCCAAGATGCTGAACTTTAAAGAATCTGATTTTTTTTTAGTTTATGACATAAACATTTAAGAAAATATTTAAAAAAAACAGCTCTATAGTAAAACAACGATGATAATAAGTAGCTTTTATGTATCTCTTTAAAGGTTGCAAAGCAACCTTTATATGATCTCGTTTTATCCTTGCAACAATCCTAGGAGGTAAATGCTATCATTATCCCCATTTCACAGATGAGGAAGTTCTGTGTTCTACCATTTAGGAAGGACATTAAAAAACAGGAGTATGGCCAATGGAAGATAATAGACATGAAAGGAGAAGTGGAGACCATATCAAATGATGATCAAAGTGAAGGGATGGGGCATATTTAGCCTAAAAACTTAGGGAAGGAGAAAGAGAAGGACATATTCTTTTTTATTAAGCACCTCTTATGTGCCAAGAACTGTGCTAAGCGCTTTACAAATATTATCTCTTTTGGTCCTTGTAACAACTCAGGGAGGGAAGGTACTATTACTACCGGTATTTTACAGCTAAGGAAAATGAAGCAGAAAGAAGTTAAGTGACTTGCTCAAGGTTACACAGCTGCTAAGTGTTTGAGACTGGATTTGAAATCAAGATTTCCTAACTGTAGGCCCAGTGCTCTATCCACTGCACAACATAGCTGCCCCCAAACTTAGGGAAGATAATATAGCTGCTCTTAAATATCTGAATGGCTATCATGCGGCAGAAGGACTAGTGTGGCCTCAGAGGTCAGAACTAGGCTCAATGAGGAGAAGTGGCAAATTTCAGATCAATATAAGGAAAAACCAACAACCAAAATTAGAACTATCTCCAAGTAGAATTAATTGCTTTAGGAGGTAATGAGTTCCTCTGGTGCCATACAGTATAGGGAATGGGGCAGCAGACTTGAAGCCAGAAAGAACTGGGTTCAAATTCCCACTTTAGCCACTTGTTAGCTGTACGACCCCGATGTCAAGTCATTTAACCTCTATGTGCCTTAATTGTCTTCATTTGTACAATGAGAGTTGGACTCAGTGACCTCTTACATAACCATCCAAGTATAAAATTATGATTCTAAAATCTATAATAGTTCTATGCCCAAAAAGAAGCATGTGAGTAAAGGCTAAATGGTCACTTGTCAGGGATATTGGAGAGGTGATTCCAAAGATGAACTCTGACCTCTTCCAAGCTTGGAGATTCTAGAAGGAAAACCTCTAGTACCCATTAAGTACAGATCTAGCTACATGGAATTTTATCCCGTATTTCTCGTTTTCTGAGTTATCATTATTAACATCTTCTGTTTCTTCTGATGCTTTTCCTTCATTTCTATCACCTTCAAAAACTTCCACAAACTTAGTTTTTGCCAACAATGAGATGCACATCTGTACCCTTTCCTACGTTTATTTCTTCGTTTGGCATAATCACTTCCAAGCACAGGGCACAGGTTGTTTTTTTTTTTGTTTTTTAACCAGAAAAGCAGAATGTGAAGCACAGAAGGTGGCAAGAGGGGTCAGAGGTTGCTGTGTTATGCAGAGTGGGTATGTTTGGCAGAATCTCAGAATCTATTCCTAATCAAATACCTAAAGGTATCCTATATCTCAAGGCATCTTTCCAAAACAAGAGCTAAGATTGCTACCTCTTGTAATCCTGTGGAACAGAAAGGCAATGTTATCCTCATTTATATTTTAATCTTTCAACTTTGGAACTCTTTCCATTTCTTAATAAGAGACATTTGCTTTATGCATGTCTGTACTTGTCAATAAGAATGTTGGATTAAGTACAACACATTAAATTCATTAACTCTGAGAGAATTAACTAAAAGTCACCCAAGTTCAAGTCCTCAGATTCTCAAAAATCTTTGATTGTTATTTGGGATATTTATCAACCTGCCACTACTCTGATACATCATTGGATCATGGAAGTGACCCTGGGGTCCTGAAGACTATGCTAGAAGAGCTAGAAAGAGTTCAATTGTAGATTTGGAAAAAGACCAATGCAACTAAGCAGAGAAAGAATGGTCACTGGGATGCCTAGAGGAGAATGAATTTTCCTCCATAGCAATTCATGAAGAATATTTACTAATACGCAATGTTATGCCTAAGATAGGTGTGTGTAGAATGCAGTCCAGTTGTTCAGCACACCAAGAAAAGAATAAAGGCAAGGGAACAAGCATTTATTATGTCCCAGGTACTGTGAAAGACACTTTTAAAAAATTATCTCATTGAGTCTCACCACAACCCTGTGAGGTAGGTGCTATTATTGTGTCCATTTTGCAGGCAAGGACGCTGAAGAAGATGGCAGTTAAGTGACTTTCCCTGGATCACACAGTCTGAGGTTGAATTAGAACTCATATCTCCTTGATTCCAGGTTCAGTACACTATCCATTGCACCATTGGGCCCTCCGATACAAACCCACTGTTCCATGATCTATGCACACCTATAATACTTTCTGCACACCTATGATGTGATTGGAGTTGTGGATTTGATCTGCACTAGCAGAATCGCACACCAATTAAATCCTAGGTCCTTGAAGTATTTGATTCAATTCAACAAGCTCTTAATAAGGTTTTACTATGTACAAGAAACTGAGTATGGCTACTGTAGTACAAAGTCAGTGCTAAAATTGTTGTGTTTGTCCTTCTTTCTTGGAGAGGACCATGACATCAGGGAAATGATGACATGACTTGCAGTTGACTTTGATTTGAGTAAGAGAGGGCTTAGTACTAAAAAAAAAGAGCAAAGATGCTGAGGGGACCACAGTATGTACCCAGATAAGTAAGAAAAGTATTATCAGAAGACAGGGACAACAGTAACAACCTGGAGAAGCATGAAAGGATTTCTGTAAAAGGTGGTACCTGAACTGAGCTTTAAAAGGAACTAAGAATTTTAAGATAGAGATAGGCAGGGACAGAATTCTGGTTTTGGGGACACAAGCACAAAAACAAAGAGAGGAGACAGAATGACAAATTCGGGTAACAGCAAGTGGACCATTTAAGGTGGTATATGAGACATGTGAAAGAGACTTAATTACATAAAACAAATCTGGAAGGATGAACTAGAGCCAAACTGCTGAAAGATCTAATGCAAAACTGAAGAATCGTATCTTACCCTAGAGGCAACAGGGAGCTAGAGAGAGTTTTGGGGGAGGGGATTGATAGTGTTTGACCAATGCCTGAGGAAGATTATTTTACCAGCTCTGTGGAGGGGGAAATGAAAAAGGGAGACACTAGAAGCAAAGATCAATTAGCTTACCACAACGGCTCAGCCCAGGAGAGATGAGAATCTAAACTAGATAGGAGTCAAGTGAAAGGAATAGATACAAGAGACATTAGAATTAACTAGAGTGGGCATTGAGTCTGAGGAGGGTGAGCTAGGAAGGAAACAGTGATTAAGCAAGCAAAAAGCAAGGAACAGGCATTTAATAAGTGCTTAGTGGGGACTGACTAGGAGCTGACATTGTAAAATGAAACCATCCCTGACTACAAAGAACTTCCATTCTATCAGGGGAGACTACACACACACACATATACGTGTGTGTGTGTGCGTATCTATCTATCTATCTATATATATATATATATATATATATATGTGTGTGTGTGTGTGTACAAAATAAACATAAGGATAATACTAAGGTTGCAGACCTAGCCAAATGGAAGGAAGGCTTTGTGCCATTTTTTTTATAAAAATGAAATTTGGAAGATGGTAAGGTTTAAAAGGGGGAAGATTACAAGCTCCATATTGGACATCTTGGATTTTGAGCTGCCTTTGCAACATCCAGATAAAGATGTTAAGCAGGCAATTAACAAGTAAGAGCTAAGATTCAAGAGATAGATTAGTACAGATGCTTTATAAGACACAATAAAAAATTTATGATATACATGACCACAATAGATGTAGTCAAGAGGTATATAAACGTTTAATATATCATTTTCTGTGAAAACACATGACAGTTTTTTAAACTGAATCTGCATTGTTAACACTCTCTCCATCATTTTCTTAAATCTAGACAACCAACAAAACAATGGAGCTCTCCTTGATCTGTCACATTTGCCCTTTTTGAGGTATAAATGTTCAGCTGACAATTTAACAATCAGCGATCATGGATCCATTTGAGTTAGCTCCAGCAAACCCCGGGGTTTGGTGATTACTAATGTAATTGCTTTTATGATCTTCAAAATATTCCTGCAGTTGAACTTGGAAAATATCATAATAGTAGTGATTGCTGTAGTAATTTACGGACCCAGTAATTCTGTGAGACATCTGTTGCAAATACTATCCCTATTCTATAGATGAGGAAACTGAAACTTGGAAAAGGACTTGCCTGTGGTTACTCAGCTAGTATCGAGTCAAGATTTGAATTTCAGTGATATATAGTAGACTTTTTGAGTAGGAGGGAATTTGATAAGCTGCACCTAAGTCCAATCTTCATATATTGAAGATGAGGGAACTGAGGTACAAAGAGATTTAGCTAATTGTCCATGGCTATGAATGCTAGTTAGTTGTACAGGCAGAATGGTATAGCTGATATAATACTGATGCAATGAAGGAGCGATGAAGTCCTGGGTTCAAATCCTGCCTCTGATATTTAATTAGTGGTGTGATCATTATCAAGTTAATTAACCTTATCAACTCTGTTTCTTTATCTGTAAAAATAGGGTGTTGGTTTGGATGACCTCAAAGGTCTTCTGCAGCTCTAAATCTATTACACAGCAAGAAAGCATAGCCAGGATTCCTGGTCTGGTGCATCTTCCATGATAGCACATAGAACATTTGATGAAGACAATTTCATCAAATATACATTATACTCAAGTATTTTGAGCTATCAACTAACATGTTTTCTTAACATTCACTTTTTTAAAAAATTTGAGTTCCAAATTCTTTCACTCCCTCCTGCCCTCCCCCACCCACTGAGAAGGTAAGCAATATGATAGCAATTTTACATGTGAAGTCATGAAAACATTTCTATATTAGCCATATTGTAAAAAAAATTAATAAAAAATGAGAAGCATAGGGAAAGTAAAAAAGTATGCTTTGATATTACTCAAAGTCCATCATATCTTTCTCTGGAGGTGGGTAGCATTTTTTCATCATAGGTCTTTTGGAACTGTCTTGAATCATTGTATTGATCAGAGTAGCTAAAACTTACATCATTGTACATCAGTGCAATATTGCTATTAGTGTATACAATGTTCTTCCGGTTCTGCTCACTTCACTTTGCATCAGTTTATGCAAGTGTTCCCAGGTTTTTCTGAAACCATCCTGCTTATCATTTCTTATACCAAACATATACCATAACTTATTCAACCATTCCCCAACTGATGATCATCTAGTCAATTTCCAATTCTTTGCCACAACAAAAAGAACTGCTTTAAATATTTTTGTGCATGTATGTCCTATTCCTTTTTCTTTGATCTCTTTGGGATACAGACCTAGCAGTGGTATTTCTGGGTCAAAGAATATGAATGGTTTTATAGACCATTTGGGCATAGTTTCAAATTTTTCTCCAGAATGGCTAGACCAGTTCTTACAACTCTAGCAACAGAGCATTGGTGTACCTATTTTTCCACATCTCCTCCAACAATTATCATTTTCATTTTCTGTCATGTTAGCCAATCTGTGATTATGAGGTGGTACCTCAGAGTTGTTTTAATTTGCATTTCTCTAATCAATAGTAATTTAAGGCATTTTCCATGTAATTATTGATAGTTCTGATTTCTTCTTCTGAAAGCTGCCTGTTTATATCCTTTCACCACTTATCAAATGAAGAACAGCTCTTATTTTTGTAAACTTGGCTGGTCTCTCTATATATTTGAGAAATGAGGCCTTTATCAGAAAAGTTTACCATAAAAAATTTCCCCACTATTCTGCTTCCCTTCTAATTTTGGCTGCCTTGGTTTTGTTTGTGCAAAACCTTTTTAATTTTCTGTAATCTAAACTACTTTATTTCCTATGATTCTCTCTATCTCTTGTTTGGTCATAAACTCTTCCCTTACTCTTACACCTGACAGTTAAACTATTCCATGTTCCCCTAATTTACTTATAACACGCTTTACATATAAATCATTTACCATTTTGATCTGAGTATAGGGGATGAGATACTAATCTATACCTAGTTCTGTTATACTGTTTTCCAGTTTTCCCAGAAATTTTTGTCAAATGGTGAGTTATTGCCCCAAAAGCTTGGATATTTGGGTTTATCAAACTCTAGATTACCACAGTCATTTTCTGACTACTGCGTATTGTGTGCCTGATTCATTCCACTGATCCACCACTTTATTTCTTAGACAATACCAGATTGTTTTCAAGATTATGGCTTTGTACTATAGTTTGAAATCTGGTACTGCTAGAATTTTTTTATTGATTCCTTTCATATTCTTGATCTTTTGTTCTTCTACATTAACTTTGTTATTTTTTTTTTGCTTTATAAAATAGTTCTTTAGTATGTTTGTATCTAAATAGTATCTTTAGTTCTTTGATCAGTATGGCACTGAATAAGTAGAATAATTTAGGTAGAATTGTCATTTTTATTACATTGACTCAGCCAACCCACGAGTAATGAATATTTCTTGAATCGTTTAGATCTGCCTTTATTTGTGTGAAAAGCATTTTGTAATTAGGTAGACTCCCAAGCATTTTATAATATTTGTAGTTATTTTAAATGGAATTTCTCTTTCTATCATTTCCTGCTAGATTTTGTCAG
Source organism: Phalanger gymnotis (assembly GCA_028646595.1). Lineage (NCBI taxonomy): Eukaryota > Metazoa > Chordata > Mammalia > Diprotodontia > Phalangeridae > Phalanger > Phalanger gymnotis. Next base: position 14,602 of record JAQQSZ010002842.1, read on the forward strand.
TAATATATTATCATTTTTGAAGA
>JAQQSZ010002843.1:0-14624 GCA_028646595.1 Phalanger gymnotis
AAGTATGTGAAACTGAAATGAGGTAAAGGATGGGAGCAGGCATTTTACTACAGACCCATGCTGAGCAGGACACCATGCTTTAAGCTTTGTTTGGTGACCACAGAGGTGCTCACAGACTGTGAACCCCTAACTATCATCACACATTATCTCAATTATTATTATTAGGAATTATTAGCTCCTGAGGGCAAAGAAATCTTATTTCACCTTCAGCACCCAGCAAGCACCTTTCCTGTAACAAGCACCTAGTTGATATTTGTCGAATTGAATTAAATTAATGCCTTAAGTTTGATGGTAGCAAAAGATTTGTAAGGAAAAAAAAACATTTGAATGATGTCACTTTCACTAATCCTCATACAACCCATCTTCCTTTGAAATAGGGTGAGAATTCTGGTCAGTGGAAGAAGCCAGGCTACACAGGGACAAAGGTTCTCAGTAGCGCTTGAGGTTGGTAAGGTCATGCTATCAGTCAAGCCATGCCTTTACCATATCCACAAAATACATCGACATAACTTGTTGGCCCCAAGGCACAGAATGACGCATTCCATCCCATTAGCTTTGGTTTTATTTCGTTACTATGATTCCTGGCTCTGAGAACATTACATATGGCAGAACCGTGTTGCCTACTCGAAACTCAAGAAGACAATGTAACAGAAACAGCAGCTCCCATGCCTGCTCCAGGATTGTTACCATCTACCCAGGCTGTTCCCAGCAATGCCCTAGCACTGTCTCTGGCCCAAGGGGAATTTGGAACATATTCATCATCATCATCTTAATTTAGGCCATATGGATAGAGAGAAAGGCTAAAACCTTTAGCTGCTTTAAAAAAAGAAAAGACTGGGACTGGCAGGTGTGATTATTGAGCTGTTTGTGAAATTTAAAAGATCATGGAAGATGGGAAAGGTGCCACAAGAATGGAGAAGGGTGACTGTTACCCTCATTTTAAAAAAAGGCAAGAGATCAGTCTATAAAATATAGGCCAGTGAACTTGATTTCAATTCGTGGGGAAAAAGAAAGGGTCATTAAAGACTGGGCTGGTGAAAGGGATAGTGATGATTAAAGAGCCACTCAGTTCATCAAGACCAAGTGATGCGTATGCTCACCTTATTTCCCTTTTTTGACAAGATCACTCAACTAGTAGATGAGGAGAATGTATGGATAGAGTTTAGATTTTACAAAAACTTTTGATAAAATATCTCTTACAATTGTGGAGGAGATGTCCTTCATTCTCGAAGAGGTCCAGTGACATCAGGAGCATGATGTCTTGACTTGTGGTTGAATTGAAGTGATGCAGAACTGTGCAAAATCATGCCTCACTCTCCTCCAGGGTCATCAAGTCCAATGGTGAGAGATAAGTCAAGACAACTGGCAATGGCTTCTGTGGCCATAGGTTTGGATAGCTGATAATACCAGGTGGATTCCATTCAAATTCAGGTTCAATGATTGGACTCAGAGTGGCTCAGTGTCAACATAGCAAGTCTCTGATAGAGTATGCAGCGATCTGTGCTTAATCTTGTGCTGTTTGACATTTTTATCAATAATTTGGATGAAGACGTAGATGGTATGCTCATCACATTTGTAGATGATACAAAACTGGGAGAGATCTAATATAATGGATGGCAGGGTTATCATCCGAAAGGGTTTTGACAGACCAGAGTAGGGGTGAGTAAACTGATGTCTAGGGGACCTACCCTCAAGCTAAGATTATTTGTTTTTAGCATTTTAAAATGAAGTTTTATTGTACTTAAAAATGTAAAAACCACACAATGTATCCCTGGACTGTAGTTTGCCTATCCCTGAGCTGGAACACTGGGCTGAAAATTCAGTTGGGATAAAAATATGTGGTCTTGCATTTGGGTGCAAAAACTCAACTTCATAAGTACAACATGGGAGATGTATGGATAGGTAGCGGTTGTTGTGAAAAAAGATCTGGGTGTTTTAGTGTACTACCAGTTCAATATGTCAGCACTGATGTGGCAAGCAAAAAAGCAAATGCAATCTTTGGCTACATTGAGAGGGTCATAGCTTCCAGGAGTACGAAGGTGATAGTCCCACCTACTCTGCATTTGCCAGACCTCATCTGGAGCATCTTGTTCGATTCTGGGCACATTGATTTAAAAAGGCTATAGAGAAACTGACAAGTCTCCAGAGGAGCGCAATCAGGATATTGATGGACCTTGAATCTAAGACATATGAGGATCATTTGAAAGAACTGGGCATGGATAAAAGAAGACTAAAGGCGTCTGCAAGTATTTCAAGGGCTGCCATATGGAAAAGAGAATTAGACTTTCCTATTGGTCCCCAAAGGGCAGAACTAGGAGTGATGGATGAAAGTTAGAAAGGTCACTTTAGACCTAGGATCAGGAAGAAACTTCCCAACAATTGGAGGCGTCCAAAGTAGAATGGACTGACTCGAGGTGGCTGAGCCCCTTCCTCCAAGGTCTTCATGGGTCTACTCCTCAGGGATGTTATAGTAGGAGTTCTTTTGGGGCAGCTAGGTGGTACAGTAGATAGAGTGCTGGGCCTGGAGTTGGGAAGTTTTCATCTTCCTGAGTTCAAATCCAGCCTCCGACACTTAGTAGCTGTGTGACCCTGGGCAAGTTACTTAACCCAGTTTGCCTCAGTTTCTTCCTTTGTAAAATGAGCTGGAGAAGGAAATGGCAAACCACTCCAGTGTCTCTTCCAAGAAAACCCCATTGAGATCACATAGAGTCATACACAACTGAGCAACAATAATAATAATAAGGGATACTGTGACATAGAGGGGAAGAGGAAATGCATTTCAGGCATAGAGGACCACTTGTGCAAAGATACAGGGGCAGGAGATGGGAAATTCATGTATGGGAAATACACAAGGGCATGTTTATGTTCAAGTAGACCAGCTTGACTGGAATGGCAAGTGAAAACATGGGAGTAATATGAAATAATCCAGGAAAGGTAGGTGGGAGTCAGATTGTGGAAGCCAATCAACTTAGGTTAACTGTTGTTAAGCACCTGCTATAGTCAGTACCTTATCAGAGAAAACTATCACTTTCTTCATGGAGCTCACGGTCTAGTTGGGATAATGTGAAACACATAGATAACTATTATGTAAAATTGTGATGTGCCAAGGGAAAAAGTCATTACCTCCCTGAAGGGGTACAAAATGAGGCAAGGCTTTAAAGAGATGACATTTGACTGGGGCTTTAGAGCATAGGAAGAATTCCAGTAGGGAGAAGAGGTCATTGAAGCACAGGCCATTAACAAGGATGCGAAGTCAGTGGTGGAGAAAGACAGGGTTCCAAATAGAACTCAGGAGCCTCAGTGTCTAAGAAGCAGTGTATATCAGCCTTGGACCTACAAACATCTGAAGTCTGGCATCCTAGGGAACTGCAGCTGGGAGGCTATCTGTAGCCACTATAGAAAAGGAAAGCTTTTCAGTAGTGGCGGAGTTAGCTACACCCAGCAGGCAGCTCCCTGGCTCAGAATCCATTTTCCTCTTTTCCTTCCAGAGTCATAACTTGGGTGGGGTGACTGGGGCTTTGCCACGGGGAACAGAATTGAAAATGGATCAAGAGCTCTTACATTCTTTCAATATAGAAACAACAGAACTTAATACCTAAGTAGCAAGAAAAAAATAGTTGAAGTAGGAAGCTGATGTTGTTCAGTCATTTCCAACTTTTCGTGGCCCTATCTGGGGTTTTCTTGGCAGAGACACTAGAGTGGTTTGCCGTTTCCTCCTCCGCCTCATTTTACAGATGAGCAACTGAGGCAAACAGGGTTAAGTGATTTGCCCAAGGTCACACTGCTAATAAATGCCTGAGGCTAGATTTGATCTTAGGAAAATGAGTCTTCCTGACTTCATGCCCAGAGCTCTAACCATCTGGCCACCTTGAGGGCGTTTCATGCCACTTGTTCAAGTGTGATTTGTGTTGCCTCAAGTACTCGAAATGCTAATTATATATTTCTCCATGGTAGTAGATGGCCTCACAATTGCATCTGAAATTGAACTAGAACAGAATGATATCCCTCCCCAGGCTACCCAAAAGAACCTATGTCTTTTGTGACTGTGGTATCTGTCAATTTGCCTCCTTCACAGCCCTGACAAGCCTGTCCCAATCTCTGGCTCAGTGGGAGTTATTTGTCTGTAACCTTTATATTGCTTCGTGACAGAAGAAAGGAGGTCTTTTAAGACTAGAATCAAATTCAGTGTCTGGAGTTGGTGGAAAAACCTGACCCCAGCAGTTCAAAGTTGAGAGGGGGACATAGAGGCAAGAGAAAAATGCATTTGTAAAATTACGCCAGCTTGGTGGATTAAATAAAGGCTGGGATAGAAAGTAGCTGGGGGATGGGAGCAAAGAAAAGTGTTGGAGACACTCACAGTGATGAGGTCAGACATTCCTTTGAGATGTTAGAACTGGGAAATTGTATGAAAATAGCCAGGGAGATGGAACTTTCCATGCAAGGGCACATTCCTGGAAAGGAAGAGAGAGAAAGAAAGACAAGAAGATGGGCCTGGTGTGCAGAGGAAGGAACCCACGTCTGTGGCTGCTGGCTTCAGCAGAAGCTGGGGAAAAAAATCAGTATATTTGAAAAGACAGAAGGTGTAAATGCCAATCAATCAATAAACATTTATTAAGCACTTATGTAGCAGGCTTTGTGCTAAGTTCTGGAGATACACAAAGAGGCAAAAGACAGTCTCTGTCCTCAAGGAGTTTACAATCTAATGAAGGGGACAACATGCAAACAAATAAATACAAAGCAAGCTATATATAGGATAAATAGGAAATAACTAAGAGGGGGAAAGCACTGGAATTAAGAGGAGTTATGGAAGGCTTCCTGTAGAAGGTGGGGTTTTACTTGGGCCTTAAAGGAAGCAAGAATGTGGAGGAGGGAGAACATTCCAGGCACGGGGGACAGCCAGAGAAAATGTCCAGAGCTGAGAGCTTTGTGGGACTGTCTGTGAGACTCTCTGGTTTGTGGAACAGCCAGGAACCAGGAGGCTAGCATCACTGGATGTAAGAGTAAGTATTAGGGAGTAAGGTTCAAGAAGAACTGGAAAGGTAGGAGGGGGCAAGGTTATGGAGGGCTTCAGATGCCAAACAGAGCCTTTTATATTTGATCCTGGAGGACCAGGGAGCCAGTGGAGTTTATTGAGTGAGGTGACATGAGCAGATATGCACTTTAGGAAAATCACTGTAGTAGCTGAATGGTGGACAGATTAGGGGAGAGAGAGAGATGACCCAGGTGGACTCACCAGCAGCAGGCTATTGCTTGGCAACAGTTTGGATGTGGAGGGTGAGAGGTAGCGAGGAAATCAGGATGACACCTAGATTGTGAGCCTAGGGGATCAGGACGATGGTGCCACCTTCTCCTTCCCCCAAAGGGGCTCTAGCTCCAGACTCGCATGGACCAGGTTCAGTCCTGTAGGAGGGGGTGGAGGTGGACTGGACCCCAAAGTTGGTGGGGAGCAGGCTTTATTCTCTCTGACTCTGTCCCCATCTCAGAGTAACCCTGGGGAAATCTCTTAAACAAAGCTTAGGTATAACTTATGGATCGGGGGTTTCACACACAGCACAGCAGTTCCATCACTGTGATCTATTGAAAGTCAGCCCTTGGCACAAACTTTTGTATTTAAAAGGGTTGTTGAGGATTCACATGAGCCAATATTTATAAAAAGCACTTAGCATGTTGCCCTGCACATAATATTTGCTATATAAACGCTCATTTCTTATGTCCAGGGTTCTCCCAAAATGTGTAGACCAGAGTTTTCTAGAAAAGGCACTCAATATACAACATCAGTCATAAGTATCACAAATATCTGCCATAATTTGTTGTTGTTGAATCATTTCAGTTATGTCCGACTCCTTGTGACCCCATTTGGAGTTTTCTTGGCAAAGATACTTGAGTGGTTTGCCATTTCCTTTTCCAGCTCGTGAGTCACACAAGTAGTGTCTGAGGTCGAATTTGAACTCAGGCGGTTGAGTCTTCCTGACTCCAGGCCTGTCACTCTATCCATTGTGCCATGGAGCTGCCCATCAGCCAGAGTAAATGACTCAAAGGCACACATTAACAAATACAGAAAAACATGAAATAACTCATCGCACCCATTATATTCTTGAACTCAGAACTCAAGCTACCTACAAGGTAGGGGCTGGGAACGTCCATTTCTCAGGATCATACTCAGAGAAGTAAACAGAAAGCAGTAGACAGCAACCAGAGACTCAGGCTCCCTTAGGATGCTGGGTTGGGAGCAGGAGAAAGATATCCTCTCTAGAGCCCTCTTCTTCTTCCCTCTCTTGCTAGAAGTCAAAGAGAGAGAAAATAAGAGATACTTCCCAAAAGAGGCTGAGCTGTTTCTTCTAAGAGTGAGTGGATCTTCCTGGCTCAGTCACCAGTCACCTTCACAATCACCAGCAAGGAGGAGGCAAAGCAGTGTCTTTCAGTAAGGGTATAGAGCGCATGTCCCACCGAAAAGTACCAGGGTACATGTACAACTCCATGTCTATGCCCCAGCGCAGCAAATAGGGGGTTCCCCTGATCATACTTATGATAGCATCTGGATACAAACCCTGTCTCAGCTGATTGACTGCCTATGTGACCATGAACAATTTTCCCTTCATTTGCTGGGCCCTGAACTCCTCACTTCTAAAATGGAAGAGTTGGGACATGATGGTTTCTAAAGTCTTTCCATCTCTAAATCTATGGATCTATACTTCTTAGACCCATGAGCCTACAGTCCTGAGGTTATGTTTGGTTCAGGCTGCCTGTTGCTGTCTCTGGCCTCTGCAGGGACACTCTTTCCTAGGCTTCCCTCCTTTCTCCTCCCCCAACTGGAGTATTAGTCAAGAAGGATGTTGCCTCTGGTCTAGGTTGCCTGTCAGCATCCTCCCATCTCCTGACCCTCAGTCCCATTCCTGGGCTTATAGGTGGTTCAAGGATGATACTGTTGCCTGGCTCTGCAGGTTCCCTTTAATAATTAGCATTTTTATTAAGGTCTACAAAGTGCTTTACAAATATCCCATTTGATTCTCATAACTACCCTGGAAAGGAGGTGCTATTGGTATTATCCCCATTTACAAATGAGGAAACTGAGGCTGAGAGATCAAGTGACTGATCTGGATTCGTGGGCTAGGAAATGTCTGAGGTAGGATTCAAACTCTATTCTTCCTGACTCCCAAGTCCAGCACTCTATCCGCCGTGCCATTTAGCCACCTCTCTCTCTCACACTCTTTCTCTTTCTCTCTCTTCCCTTCTCTCTCTCTCACTTGAGATATATCATATATATAGATAGATACATCTATCTAGAGAATTATATAGATATATCTATCTAGAGAGATTATATAGATATAGAGAGATTTTATATATATGCACAGAAAAAGAGAGAGATGAGAGAAAGAGAGAGAGAGAGAGAGAGAGAGAGAGAGAGAGAGAGAGAGAGAGAGAAATCTATCCCTATCTATTTATCTTGGTTTTTTCCCCATAACTTGATTATAAGGCAAGAAAGAGGCTGTTTCTAGGCTCACCCTTTTTCTAGATCTGAACAGAGTCTCTCTGAATCAAGGATAGATTGATGCTCTAGAAAGTGTGTACCCCAAGCAGTACCCCATTTCTCTATCATATGAGTGAGCATCTTCTGAGCTTATTATCTAGTCCGCTTGGCTGACTAGAGAACAAGTCCATCTAACTCCTCAGTAGACGCTAAGTGATTGTGGTGGATTATCTTTGCAGGACAACTCTCCAGCGGAAGCTGCCCAGTCTTTCTACTACCTAATGTGGAGTGACGTTCCATCCACCAGTCTACTCTCTTGTATGTTCCTGGTACCCTAAGATTTCTTATAGAACTCTATCACTTGGCTGAAGATCCTGGCATTAGCAGGGAGAACGGTCACACATAGAGTGTATTAGCAGAGGAACATGAGAAGGCAACTCCTATAAGGAACATGAGAAGGCAACTCATGCCTTCGGTGCTGCAGTTCTACAGAGTGTCCTGTTTTTCTGTGCTCTGCCCACTGGTCTTGGTCTTAGGCCTCTAATGAATAATGATATTAGCTGCTGCTGGATACCACTCTCAGGCTCTGCTCCTTCCTGTAGTCTTCACCAGTTTCTAACTTAACTCATCTCCTGGGGTAGCAAACTGTTAAAGCTCTTTTTAGAAAGAGCAGGAACCTTTATCTGGCTTTACAATCCAAGTGGAACCCTGTGAAGGAACTGTATGGTTAAACTCTTCCTTCTCTAAGGAGCAAAATGCATTAGGAAGTCTTCTGTCTCCAGAAGAATCATTACCCAGAATTTTTGAGCTCCATAAATCTGGAATTCAGAGTTACTCCTAAGATGGTTCTCATAGTTGCTTCTGCACTAGGAATCTCCTTTATATGCTAGCAGGCTAGATCCTGGCATGGTCCCCTATATAGAAGTTAGATTCTTTCCTTCTCTACACAAAAGGATAGAATGGCCTGTGATTCTCCTCTCAGACGGCAAACAAATATCTCCTATGTCAATGTGCTTCTGCCACAAGTCACTACTACTGCTTGAGGTGGGGGTGGGGTGAAATAAAGACCTGCTCTCCTCCACCAGTTGTACTCTTGAAGAGGTATGTAAAGGAAAAGGCAAAGGCAGAGGTATGCTAGTAAATGTCTGATAACCAGCTCTCTGGCACCAAAAAATAGTGTGCTTAAGACACACCTTTAAATTTAATCTGCATTATTTAATTTTCTCCATCTCTTTCTTAAAACTAGATAATCAACAATTGACAATGGCCTATTATAATATTATTATTAATATTAGATTATATATTATCAGGTTATCTTCAGAAAATCCCCACTATTATCAAGGACTCCCTTGATTCACCTCCTTTCCATGTGCTGGATGTAAGGTACTTTATAAACATTAAAGCTACATAGATGGTATTTATTATTGTTGTTGTCATAACAGTAGTCAATTACTAAAGTAATAATGAAAGAGGGTCATTACGGTATTTTTTTAATGCTTAGATTACAAAAGGAAAACCAGAAAGAGTCCCAGACAAGCAGGATGGCTTTGAAAGTTACTTGTTTATCTCTGATAAAAGTCTCATTTCTCTATCTAGAGAACTGAGTCAAATTTATAAGAATACAGGGCATTCCCCAATTGGTAAATAGTCAAAGGACATGAACAGGCAGTTTTCAGAGGAAGAAATCAAAGCTATCTATAGTCATGAAAAAAATGCTCTAAATCACTATTAATTAGAGAAATGCAAATTAAAACAACTCTGAGGTGCCACCTCATATGTGTCAGATTGGCTGACAGAAAAGGAAAATGATAAATGTTCGAGAGGATGTAGGAAAATTGGGACACTAATGCACTGTTAGTGGAGTTGTGAATTGATCCAACCATTCTGGAGAGCAATTTGGAACTATGCCCAAAGGGCAATCAAACTGTATACCCTTTGATTCAGCAATACAACTACTAGGTCTGTGTCCCAAAGAGATCATAAAAAAGGAAAAATGACTCACATGTACAAAAATATTTACACCAGTTCTTTTTGTGGTAGCAAAGTATTAGAAATTGAGGAGATGTCTATCAATTGGAGAATGGTTGAACAAGTTGAGGTATATGAATGCACTGGAATACTATTGTGCTGTAAGAAAAACCTGGAAAGACTTATATGAACTGATGCAAAGTGAAGTGAGCAAAACCAAGAGAACATTGTAACAGCAACATCGTGTAATGATCAGCTATGACTGACTTAGCTTTTCTCAGCAATACAATGATCCAAGACAATTCCAAAAGACCATAATGGAAAATGCTATCCACATCCAGAGAAAGAATTGACAGTCTGAATGCAGATCGAAGCATACTATTTTCACTTTATTTTTTTCAAGTTTTTTTTTCCTTTTGCAAACTGTAATTTTTTTGCAAACTGTTTCTTTTTTCACAACATGACTAAAATAGAAATAGGTTTTATATGATAGTACATATATAATCTATATCAAATTGCTTACTGTCTTAGGAAGGAAGGAAATTTGGAACTCAAAATTTTATAAAAAATGAATGTTAACATTGTCTTTACGTGTAATCAGATAAAATACTATTAAAACATATAAATTGAAAGAAAAAATGAAAGTTGCTTGTTGAATTTATCATTTTTTAAAAGCAAACTGTGAATAATAGAGATCTACAATTTCATGTACAATCCTATTTTCCTCTTCTGTTATGCACGTGGAAATGTTCATTTTGGTGTTTGTTAAGTTCAGAATTTTCTAAACAAACAAACACCTAAATAAAAAGAAGAACACCATGACAATTAAAACAAGAGACGACCAGGGGTGATTTGAAAGACAACAGTTATATTTAAGAGAGTCCCACGTCGAAGGAGGTTGAACCGTTCAGTGGTACACTCTACTTTTTATATGAGTTCACATTTGCATAGCATTTGATTGGCTCCTCACCATAAGCTGTCAAGGCAAGTGCTCTGAGGAATGACTACCATTTTGCACTGGAGAGAAACTGAGGCTTATCATGAAGATCCATCTCTTTAGAAGAAGAAAAGACTTGACCTTCTTCACGCTATACTATCCGCATTCCAACCTGCACCCCCCTCAATAAATGAAGGTCCTGGGCTCTGGACTTTGCCTCAGGCTCAGATTTGTGTACGTTCACCTGCCCTCAGAACCACTACACCACTCCCCATGCAACTGTATGCCACGATGCCAAAGGCACTTCCATTGGAGCTGTTCCACTCTATCTCTGAGAACAATACTTAGGTCAGCATAAATGTACCTAAGAAGGACAGGTCAATCAATTATCCCATGATGCCATTCACCATTCCTTTTGAGTTCCCTGTCCAGAACATTTCTGCCCTGGCTGTGTTTGTTGTCCCCTATTAGATAAGCTCCAGAAAAGTAGGGACTGTTTTGTAGCCCTCAAACTTAGCACAGTGCCTGGCACACAGTAAGCACTTAGTAAATGCTTTTTTATTCATCTAGGGATCACTTAGTTAAGAGAGTAGCTCACAGGCTGCAGCCTACAGCACTTCCAAGTGAGGCCAACAGGAGTTCAAAATATAATTGAGAAATATTTAACAAAATAAATAAAAATACAATAAAACATAGATAACATTAAGAAAGACAATGATATGTTGGCTTTGAGAAGCTTACAAAGACATCCAGTTTGAAATGCCCAATAGGCAGCTGGAGATGAGAGAATGGAGATCAGGAGAGAGGTTTGGATTGGATAAGGAGATCATGGGAGCTAAAACTAAGTCAATATGTATGGATTAGTGGCCATTTCTGTTTGAGTTTGACACCACTGATCTAATCCAACTCACTCATTTTACAGATGTAGCAAAAAAGAAGTGGGGGAAGTACCCAGGCTTGCCCACAATCACACAGACTGTTGAATGGCAGATCCAAGACGAGGTTCCAAGTCTTCTGATTACTTTCCCAGGGCTTTTTGCTCTCCATCACACTGCCTTAGAAAAATAATAAAAAGTGGTTAGCAGAACTGGTCTCTGGGACATTTCCCAATTTAAGCTGCATTGTTGCCCAGCAACACACCTCCTGGGAGAAGCTCAGCTGTGGCTTAATCTTTCTCAACATTCCCATTAAACTGTGATAAACCATGACGTGGCAACTTGAGCTCTGAGACCTTTCCTCTCCTCTCTCTAAATGGTGTCCCTTTTCCCCTAATCCACTATATATAGTTTCTTCCTTGACTAGACTTTCCCTACCCCCAGCCCTGTGAAAAACATAATCCTATATTGTGGCGTGAAAAGAGCCTCAGCGTTGAAGTCTATCGCTCTGACTTGTTGGAGAGGGAGAGGAGAGGAGGATGCCATCTTGGGGACATGGAGCAACCAACATCCCTCTCTCTTGCCAGGCAGCAGTGGGCGTAATAACCACCATCCTGTCATCCCACAGGGCCTGCTTTGGTCAGTGTAAAGGTCATTCTGAAGGCCCTCTGTCCCTGTGGGGCAGAGAGGCAGGAGTGGCCCCTTTTACTAAACAGTAGTGGCCTTTGTGAGACTAGAAAACCAAGAAGTTAGGGGAGGTGGAGAGTAGGAGGCTGAAAGAGCTGGAGAAGGAGTTTTCATTGTCTCTAGAGAATGTCTTTTCCCCACACTAGGACTTTAATACTCAAGTTTATGGTGATTAGTTCTGAACCTGCACCGTACAATTATCCAGTCAAAGGCTGGATCAGAGTAGTGGTAATAGGAGGGCTGCTGGAGTCTGGGTCAATAGGTCTTTTCAAGATCAGCAGAGGCCCAGGGAACTGGAGAAGGCTGGGTTATTGTTGTTGTGTTTGTCCTTTGTTCTCAAAGAGGACCATGACATCTGGGCAATGATGACATGACTTGCAATTGACTTTGATTTGAGGGAGGGCTGTGCAAGGTCACCAGCCTTACTTTCTCCTCCAGAGCCATCTGATTCCAGTGGCCTGATATTCACCAGGACAACTGGAGATGGCCCAGGACACACTGGGAGATCCTGGCCCTTCCAGGCTAAGGTCTTTTCAGATTCTCATTTTGAGTGAGGTAATGCCCTTTAATGAAAAACTCAAAAAAAAATCAAACTGGGAGGGGAAGACTCTCAGGGTTCCTACCCAAAAGAGAAACAGTTACTATTTAGTATTTACATTCACTCTGTACTAGGAGGGCAGGGACCTATTGTCCAATCTATGAACTCCAGAGTAAATTGGGATTAAGGCTTGGTTTTTGAGAAAGAAATCTAGCCAGTAAACCCAAAGTCCAGGAGGCAGAAGGCTGGGAGGGAAAGGCAAAGTTCCTGCTTTATAGATGTGACTTGGAAGTGATGATATATCTAACACATTAGAAGTCAAGTCAACAAGCGTTTATTAAACACCGACTATGTGCCAGGCACTACACTAAGCACTGGAGATACAAACAAGGCAAAAATGGTCCCTTCCCTCATGCAAAATATATACAAGATAACTTGGAGATAAGCTCAATGGAAAGGCACTAGCATTCAGAGGGAACCAGGCTTTTTGCAGGAGGTAAAATTTTGGCTGGGGCTGGAAGGAAGGCAGGGAAGCCATGAGGCAGAGATGAGGAGAAAGAGCATTCCAGGCATGGGGGCTAGCCATCAAGAATGCACAAACTGAGGAAAGGGAGGGTCTTAAGCAATGAACATCAAAGGGTCCAGTATCATTTGATTATAGAGTACGTGGAGGGGAGAAAGGTATAAGATGATCAAAAAGATAGAAAAGTGCCTTGTTATGAAGAGCTTTAAAAGCCAAATAGAAAATTTTAAGTTTGATCTTGGAGGTAATAGGAAACCAATGGAATTTACTGAATAGATGGGATGGCGTGATCAAATCTGCACTTTAGGAAGATCGCGTTTATAGCTGAGTGGAGGAAGCACAGGAGTGAGGAGAGACTTCAGCAAGGCCAACCAGTAGGTGAGTGCAATAATCCAGGTGAGGTGATGAGGGCCTGACCAAAGTGGGCAAAGCTTCAGAGGAGTGAGTATGTAAGAGAAATATTGTGAAGGCCACAGGGTTAGGCAACAGATTGCTTGTAGGGGGGTGGGAGGAGGAAAGAAAGAGAATTAGGACTCGAGGGTGGCACCTAGGTTGTACTGGGACCACAGCAATAGAGAAGTTAGGAGGAAGGGAGAATTTTGGGGGAAAAGACCATGAGTTTGGATTTTGACATGTTGAGCTTAAGAAATCTATGGAACATTCTATTTGAGATGCATAACAGGCAGCTGGAGATGAGAGACTGGAAGTTAGGAGAGAGGTTGGGGCTGAATAAATAGACCTGAGGATTATCTGCACAGAGAAGATAGTTGAATCTATGGGAGCTGATAAGATCAACAAGTGAAATTGTATAGAGGGAGAAGAAGACCCAGCACAAAGCTTTGGGGGATACCTCCAGTTGCTCCCAGGCACAACGTGGATGAAGATTCAACAAAGGAGACGGAAAAAGATCAGACAGGAAGGAGTAGAAGCAGAAGAGAGGGGTGTCCTGAAAACCTAGAGAGAAGAGGGCATCAAGGAGAAGAGAGCGATCCATAGTGTCACAGGCTACAGATGACTGAGGACTGAGAAAAAGCTAGTAGATTTGGCAGTTAAGAGATTATCATCTAGGAATTCACCATTTAACCTCTGGATGGGGAAGAAAAGGTCCCCCTCCTCTAGTGCCTCTTCCTACTGGAGATAGTTCCTGATTCTCCTTGTTCTTAGTTTCCCTCTTCCAACCCAATAATTCAGTATTTTTTAATTTATGTTATATTTACCTTTCTGTGGAACATAAGCTACTTGAGGGCAGGAGCTTTTATGTTTGTTTCTCTAATGCCTAGCCTAATGCCTGGCATAGCAGGCTTATTATAAATACTTATTGATTGATGGATTGAATGTGCTTATGTGATTCCCTTCCCCCAAGTAGATTGTAAGCTCCTTGAGGACAGGGTCTATTTTGTTTCCATCTTTGTCTCCCTGGTGCTTAGTGCCTGACACATAGTAGACACTGAATGCTTATTGACTAGTGGGGGTGGAGCCAAGATGGCGGCTGGAAAGCAGTGACTGGCGTGAGCTCCCCACCAAGTCCCTCCAAAAACCTATAAAACAATGGCTCTGAACCAATTCTAGGCTGCAGAACCCACAAAGTGTCAGAGGGAAGCAGGGCTCCAGCCCAGGACAGCCTGGAT
>JAQQSZ010002844.1:0-14623 GCA_028646595.1 Phalanger gymnotis
CATGTCTAAAGAGATTTTTTCCCAATATGCAATTGAACCTTAAGTACAATTAATAAAATACTTGTCCCTTGCCAGTAGAAAAGTAAATGTTTTATATATTAACTAGCTATTCTTTTTTTATTGTTCAGTTGGCTATTTAAAAAAAATTCCATCTCAGCAAAAGAGCTTGTAAATTGCTCCTATGGTTTTCTACCACATATTTATGGGAGTTAGCATTTTAACTTTATTCTTCTTTTAAATCAAAATAAACTTTACACAGCACCAAATTTAAGACTCTTTGTCTGGGGCTGAATCAGATATTGCAAACTCCTGTACAAGTGAAAATAAATTTAACATAAAAATAAAGTTTGTGTGTGGTTATTATACTATTAAATATCTTCTAAGTTGTGAATTATTTCATTAAAACTGTTATTTATGACTCCATTAGACATCTTGAAACAATAAATTGCAGTCAGAAGAATGGAAAGAAGAAGAAAATGTGAAGTATCTCATTAGAAAAACAACTCACCTGGAAAATAGATTGAAGAGAGATAATTTAGGAATTATTGGACTCCCTGAAAGCCATGATCAAAAAAAAAACCTGATATAATATTTCAAGAAATTACAAAGGAAAACTGGCATGATGTCTTAAATTCATAGGGCAAAGTAGAAATGGAAAGAATTCTTCAATTGCCTCCTGAAAGAAATTTCAAAATGATAATTCCTAGCAATATTATAGCCAAATTTCAAAACTCTCAGGTCAAGCAGAAAATGTTGCAATCAGACAGAAAGAAACAATTGAAATACTGTGGAGCCACAGTCAGGATCATGATCAGGGGGGTAGAATATAAATTCCAGAACACAAAGGAGTTAGGATTATAACCAAGAATAATCTACCCAGCAAAACTGAGTATAATCCTTAAGGGGAAAAATAGACACTTAATGAAATAGAAGTCTTTCAAGCATTCCTGATGAAAAGACCAGAGCTGACCAGAGAATCTGAGATTCAAATGGTGTAGTAGGAAGGCCGAATTTATAATCTCAAATATAATCATATATGTGTTTGAATGGTTCGAAATCGCAAGATATGAGGGATTCTCTAAGTAGAAAGCAACAAAACATTTATTTAGGCCACACAGCAGCAGATCCATGAACCAGCCTCCCCATTCTGACATCTTGATCAAAAAACCCCAGGCCCAGTAGGCCTGCCTCACAAGAGTAACCAGGGGGCCACATAAAAACAAGATAGTATTTAGCCAAATCATATTTACTGGCCTCAAGTCCTTGCTCGCATTCCTGGGTTCACACAGGTCTCCTGCTTTGGCTTTTTTTCAGCTTCAGCTATAGTTGTCTCTTAGCTCACCTCTCGCTTCTCCTCGCAGCTGAGCCTCTGGCATTCTCAAGCCCTGCCTCAACGACCACAGACCATTGGCTCCCGAGTTGGCCCCTCTTAAATCATTAATCTACACCCACACAGGTTTCACACATGATAGGGCTTTGGGCCTGAGGCTTAGCACTTAACAGGTGAAAGTACTTTCACTCAAAGTAAAGAAAAGCCAAAACTCCTGAAGTGCCTTTCACTCAAAGTAAACAAAAACCAAACTCCTGAAGTGCTAAAGAGCCCATTTTGCCTTACAGACACAAATGGAAGACTCAAAAGAAGCATAAACAGGTACACATGAAAGAGCAAACACAGGGGATTCAACAAAATCAATCTATTTGCATTTCTGTTTGGAAAGATGATACATGTGATTCCTAAGATCTTCAACATTAGTAGGGAAGTAAGAAAGGGTCTACATAGACAGGGAACATGCTTGTGAGTTGATTGTGTTAGGTTAACCTCCAAAGAAAAGAGCAGTGAGAAAGAGGGATTTACTGAAATAAGGGGGAAGGGCAAAGTAGAATGGGGAAGATTTTTTCACATAAAAGAGGCACAGAGCTTTTATAGTGTAGGGGAAAATGGGGCTGGGGAGGGGAGCCAGTAATGCTTGAATCTCATTCTCATCAGAGGTGTTTCAGAGAGGAAAGCATGTATATACACAGTTATTTGTGTTTAAAAATCTATTTTACCCAATAGGGAAATAGGAAGGGAAGGGATGAGAGATATGGTTGGAGGGGGTGAGAAATAAGGAGAGCAGATTAAGGGAGGAAGTGGTCAGGAGCAAAGTAGAATTTTGAAGAGGTACAGAATTAAAAGAGAGAGAAGGATAAAGAGATGAAAATAGGCTGGAGGGAAATACACAGTAATCATAACTGTGAACATGAATGGGATGAGCTCACCCATAAAACAGAAGTCAATAGCAGAATAGTTTAGAAACCAGAATCCAAAAATATGTTGTTTATAAGAGGCACACTTGAAACACACAGAGTTAAAATAAAGGGTTAGAGCAGAATCTATTATGCTTCAGTTGAAGTAAAAACGAAAACAATTATCATCTCGGACAAAGCAAAAGCAAAAATAAACTTAATTAAAAGGGATAAGCAGGGAAACTACATTTTGTTTACTATAGACAATGAAGTAATATCAAAATTTGAACAATATTCTCTGATAAAGACCTTATTTCTCAAATATATAGTGATTATTGAACTAAGTCAAATTTATAAAAATAAGAGCCATTCCCCAATAGACAAATAAGCAAAGGATATGAACAGGCAGTTTTCAGAAGAAGAACTCAAAGCTGTCTATAGTCACATGAAAAAATCACTACTGATTAGGAAAATGCAAATTAAAACAGCTCTGAGGTAACTACCTCACACCTATCAGAAATGACAAATGCTGGTGAGGATGAGGGAAAATAGGTACACTAATATAATGTTGGTGGAGTCATGAATTGGTCCAACCATTCTGAGAACAATTTGGAACTCTGCCCAAAGATCTATAAAATCATGCATACCATTTGGCTGAGCAATACCACTACTAGGTTTGTACCCCAAAGAGATCAAAGAAAAAGGAAAAGGACCTATATGAACAAAAATATTTATAGCTGCTCTTTTTGTGATGGAAAAGAATTGGAAATTGAGGAGATGCTCATCAATTGGGGAATGGCTGGAAAAGTTGTGGCGTATGATTGTGATAGAGTGCTATTATGAAGTATGAAATGATGAGACAGTTGGTTTCAGGAAGAAAACAAAAAAAAAACATGGAGAGAACTATAGGAATTGATGCCAAATGAGGTGAGAAGAGCTGGGAGATCATTGTGCACAGTGGAAACAATGTTGTGGTAATGATCAACTGTGAAAGACTTGATTACTCTTGTTAATGCAGTGGTCCAGGACAGTTCTACCTCCAGAGAGAGAACACTGGTGTACTCAGAGTGCCCAGTGTAGCTTTCTTTTCTTTTCTTTTCTTTTCTTTTCTTTTCTTTTCTTTTCTTTTCTTTTCTTTTCTTTTCTTTTCTTGCCTTGCCTTGCCTCTTCTCTTCTCTTTTCTTCTCTTCTCTTCTTTCTTTTCTCTCTATTCCTTTCTTCCTTTCTTTTTTCTTTCTTTCCTCCTTTATCTTTCTTTATCTTCTTTCCTTCCTTCCTTCCTTCCTTCCTTCCTTCCTTCTCTCTCTCTCTCTCTCTCTCTCTCTCTCTCTCTCTCTCTCTCTCTCTTTCTTTCTTTCTTTTTATGCTTTATGGCTGATACAGAAATGTGTCTTGCATGATTTCACATGTATGGTTGACATTAGTGAGTGGAGGGTGCCATGGGGAGGAAGGGAGGAAGAAAATTTTGAACTCAAAATTTAAAAAGAAGGATATGCTGAAAATAAATAAATAATAAATAAAAAGAAATGAAATAAAAATGTAATTTATATTAAACAAAATTTGTAAAAATGAAAGAAATTTAATATGAAATCTTCCATATAATAGTAATCATGTGAGGTTTTGTTGGATTGCTTTAAATTACTATTCGTAATCTATAATTAGATATTTATAATTTCATATTTTGAGTTTTCAAAATTATAGATAGAATAAAATTTCATATTTTATTATTGTAACTACATAAGGCAAATTTTAATTTGGAGCTTTAGAGGCCAAAAGTCATGACTGTATCATCATAGTCATTGTAAGCACTTAATGAATAAATCTAAAAGAATATTATAAGTAGTACATTAAGTTGCCCTGGGTTTTCACAATACATTTTGTTGTTGATGAAAGGGCTTCTTGGAACAAAAAATGTTGGGAACCATTGCAGTAGGGATTTCTGTCATACATAGATTAGATTTGGTAGCAGTTAAGGTCCCTTTCAACTTTCAAATTCTGTAATTTTCTGCAATTATATTTGATCTTGAAGCTAATAGGAGCCTCTGAAATTAAATGAGAAAAGGGGTAACTTGGTCAAATTTAGGCTTCAGGAAATTCAGCGTAGCATCAGCATGTGTATAGTAAGATCAAAAAGTAATTGTAAAAAAGATAAAAATCAATACCAAATCAGAAGAAAGGTTAAAAATCAGAATACCAATTTTACATATTCCAAAGAAGCTACTGATAGTGAAAAATTGGAACTGGACAAAGAAAAAAAATTGATAGTAATTGTCACCATTTCCCACAGAAATTTAACTAATGTAAAGCAGTAACCATTGTGAAGAGATCCATGGTGTCCTCAACTGTGTCCTTGAGGAAATACTTTGTCTCCTCAACAAGAAGAGAGGCAAAGTAGCCAAGGGCAATATTGCTTTAGAACATAATCTCATTTCCAAATGTTATGAAGAAGGATGGTTGAAGAATGCAAACAATATTGTCTCACAAGATAGCAAAGAAAGGGAAAGTGAGTTTAGAGAAAATCTGGCATAAGATTCAACCTACTCAGACAATTATAGAGCATTTATAGAAGAAACTGGAAGGGGGTTATAAACGGAAAAGATTTGTAAGGATTTCCATAATGAATTATTTACATCACTGATGACTATGAAATCACCACATTTGGATTCTATCATTTCAAGCATAGAGGATATTTATTAAGGCACTGTAATGGTAATCAGGGAAGGATTTTTTGCTGTTCTTCTCTTTTGGGATGCTAAGGCTAACAAGTACCTTTAACGAGTCTGGTCTTTGTTTGAATGGGGCAGGTAAAGTGGGATCATTTTTGTCTTGAAATGTTTCTCAGCACTAAGACAATTGGGAGTCATTGATTTGTATATGATATAGTGCTCCAGATTGAGGAACTTTTCCACACACTCGAGCCCCCAGAGTGCTGAACACTGTATATGTATGGAAGGTTAGAATTTGACTTTTGAGGGTACGCTCATTGAAAGAGTGATGAGACTCTGGGCAAGCCATTGAAACAGCTCCCCCCACCCCGGGCTTTGATAATCCAGATGTTGGTGCTTTCCTGGTAACTATGTACTGCTATGGATAGACTGGTTTATGTTATTTGCTCTGTTTATATAAAGTATGTTTGTAACTTCTGTTTGTATTTGCTATGAAGTTCAGGGGACTCATCTTTGCCCCTTGAACCAAGTGAATGATATATGTATGTTTAATTAAACTGTGATTGTTAACCCCTTAAAGTTGCTTTCCTTAGAAAAGAAGATCAAAGGATCTTTATTAGCAGTCCTTCTGTGTGCTGGTGCTTTTGATCTCACACAGACACAGCAGCTGCTGGCAACATTGTTGTTACAGGCACTGTGCTTTGGTGGTGACCTCAAAATGCTTCCAGTCTATAAGAAGTGAAATTACATTTATAAAGAAGTCAAAATTGCCCCAAAGGTCACAAAAAGAGGGGAAAGTAACCGATCAGAACAAACCCAGAGAAGAAATCTATGCTAAAGTGATGCAAATTTGAAAAAAAATTAGGGATTGAATTTCAAGATAATTACCCTGGTAGAGTTAGAAAACATCCTCTTCCTTGTTAGCTTTAATAGCTTAACTAAGTATAAACATGTCTCAATCAATCACTCATAGACTTTCAAAGAAGAATGATAATTCAACAATACTTTCTCCTTGACACAAAATTCCATCTTTTACACCATTATTGACGTACTGTGATTAGGCTGTGAATAGCATTAACAAAACAATTTTCAAAGGACCAAAAGTGTGGGTCCATGTCCTAAGTAGAATAAAAGGATTTCTGGTGGTTATAAGTAGGACGCATTTTATTACCAACAAGAAAATATGGAATTGACCAAAAAGAAGGGCGAGAAGGACATTATCGATGAAATGTATAATCAGAAAAGAAGATTTCCTGGTCATGTGTTGAGAGTGATAGTAAGATGGAAAGTTTGATTGCTATATTGGTACCCATGGAATATTAAAAGCAGCAAGAGGAAGGCCCCCAGTGTTGATAGTCCCTAAACAATTCATTGGAGTGTAAAGACAAACATTTCACAAGGTTAAAGATACATAAAAACTTTAATGTGAGCTGTTGGAGGGAATACCTGTATGATGAGATCACAGATCTATTAATGTATCACCTTACTGGAATTTAAATTCCTTAAGAGCGGGATCCATGGCAGAACTAAATTTTGTACTTCGCCTAGAACTGGGATGGAATTTGTAGACAGCAGCCTCTTATCAACTGTATTATATCATAATGTGCGATTGATAAAAATAATAGTGTTTATATAATGCTTTAAGTTTTGTAATGCACTTTACATATATTATTATATTTGATCTTAACAACAGCCCTGTATTGTATCTAGCTAGATAGGCATAATAACCACAAGCTTTATGGGGATCGATCTCCAAATCAGCAAGGAGAAGGATAAAAAACAATGAAACTCAACTCTCCCATCTTATCTTTTCCCCCCATTCCAAAAGACCCATAATCCCCAAATTTAAAACTTGCAAAAAAGGGAAATCATTAATCACTTAGAAATACAAAAGTGTTTTTCACTCTCCTTTTGTCGTTTTTCTTCCTTTCCCCACATTTAAGAGCACAACTGGCTCTGCACATAGAGTAAAGCCAATATTTAAACTCTTTTTTTGCTCTAAGCTGAGGGAAATGGCAGTGTAGGACCCATTAAATTTCATAATTGTCATCCAATGTAAAATTTGCTAACCCAGCCACCTGTATTTTATTGAGACAATATTAGGAGAAAGAGAGGAAATTATGTAAATGAATGGGAATGTAGAAAACAAAATGTGCATATATTGACCTATAACAATAGAAATATGATTTCATATTTTTAACCAGATTTTTTTCTTTCCTAGTGCAGTTTGGTTTATGCTTGTCTATGCTGGGAGACATAAAACTAATATGGTAAAATGTTCTTTCCTATGTGAAGAGGATAATACCATTCCTCCTGGGTTACAGATTAAAACCTATTAGATTTCATAAATTATAAAAAGGTAGCACTTCCTTTCCCAATTCACCTGTGCCTAAAATCTCACCTAGTTTATTACTTGCGTGTGACTAGGATATGAGCAAGTTTTCCTGGTTCCTGGAACTATGAAAAATGGGCAGATCTGAGTTGTCTGGCGCATGAGATTAAAGGTTGAATCTTAATGAAATGGTTACATTACCTTCTAGAAGTCTGTGCTATTGGAGGCCTCCATGAGACCCAGAAATGCTAGTGCTAAAATAGACCAGTAACAAAGAGACCGTTTCTCAGTGTTATTAACCTTCGCTGAATATTTAAAGATACAGTTTTTTAAATAGAACCTTGATGAGAAAACATCCAACTAAGTTATTTTTGTTCCTTTATGTATATAAACTTGTGTATATTTTGTTTTTGAGCACGAATGTAACTTCAACATCCGTTACTTAAGCTCCTACCACATACAATATAATGTAGTAAGTATTGAGAGTAGGAAAGCAAAAATAAAAGCAGTTCTTTCCCTGAATTGGCAGTTTATAGTCTAGTATGAAGATAGGATATGTACACAAAAATCATTATGTGATGAGTGCAAAGGTCAAACAAAGTGTTAGGAATGATTTGAGAGAGAGAGATGTCTTCCATCTGCAGAGACAGGAAAAGCTTCACGAACGGCAATTTCTGAATTGACGACATGAGGAAAAATCCATTCAAGACTTAGGGGAACAGAAATTATTAAAAGGCCAATGGTATTCATAAACTTTAGTCTCTGAGAACCCTAAGAATAGTGTAGTACCAAAATTCTAGGTGAGAAAGGCAAGATTACTTTTTGACTGTGAGGTTATTAAGCTTTTTAAAAGCTCCTTATGTCTTAAGCATGGGGATATAAAATAATTAAATGAAGTATATATATGGTTTTTAAGAGGGATTTAAAAGAGAGCAGGTTTTCAGTGAAGTGAATGCCAGTCAGGTGGAATGACAGGACATAAGGGCCTTGTCAAAGTTCTCTTGCCAGACCAATTTGGATATGTTTTGTGACACATTCATAGGACAAATAGATAAGGAAGAAAAATAAACATAATCCATATGGATTTAAAGCTTTTAAAGAAAGATAACACTACAGTGGTTATCAATGATTTAGACAAGAGTTCTTAATCTGAAGTTTGTGAACTTTTTTTTTAAGTATCTTGATTAATCTGGGGTCTTTGAACTTAAAAAAAAAACTTTATAACTATATTTCAGTATAAGTGTTTTAAAGTCAACAAGCATTTATTAGGGGCGTATTATGTTCCAGGCACTGTGCTAAGCACTGGAGACACAAGGGTCAGGGGAGCACGTGCGTGTGCACACAGACACACAGACAGACTCTCTCTCTCTCTCTCTCTCTCTCTCTCTCTCTCTCACACACACACACACACACACACACACACACACACACACACACGAAAGCAATAACAACAAAAATATGATCCCCACTTAAGGAGTTCATAATCTAATGGAGAACATAACACACAAATAAGTATGTGCAAACGAGATATATACTGGAGAAATTGGAGCTAAATAACAGAGGAAAGGCATTAGTATTACAGAGAATGAGGAATGACTTCATGTAGTTGGTGAGAGGTTACTGGGGACTTGAAAGAAGCCAGGGAAACTAGGAGTCAGAAATGAAAAAGGAGAGAATTCCAAGCATTTGAGACAGCTAGTAAAAAGGCCCAGGGTTTGAAGATGGAACATTTTGTTGGAGAAATAGCAAAGAGTCCAGTGTTACTGGATGGCAGAGTGTGTGGAGGGAAGTAAGGTATAAGAAGACTGAAAAGACCCTGGAGGCCAAGTTGTTAAGGATTTTAAAAGCCAAAGAGAAGATTTTATATTTGATCCTGGGGGTAATAGGGAGTTTGTTGGGTAGTGAGTGTCTTGGTCAGATTTGTGCGTTAGGAAGATTAATTTGACAGCTAAAGATTTGAGGCAAGGAGACCAACCTTTGTAATGCTATGTATTTAAATTTATGCATTTAAAAACACTAGTCTGAGAAAGAGTCTATAGGTGTCACTAGCCAACCAAAGATGTCCATGACATGAAAAAAAGGTTAAGAACCTTAGAGAGATACCAGGGCCTTTTCTAGGACCAATTTATTGAATAGTTTTATCATTCATCTAAGAGAAGGACTTAGGAGAATATTCATTAGTTCTATCTATGATTCCAAATTGAATACAGTTACCATCACCTTACAAGATGGGAATTAAATTCAATGTGACCTTGTTAGATTGGAAAAATGATTCCTCACAAATAGAATGAAATTTACTAGAGTTAATTTCCTATTAATATATTTAGAGACAAAATATCCTTTTAGGATTTACTGATTGGTATTATTTTTCAATATTTTATTTTATCTTTAATTTATGAAATAAAACATATGTTTCCATAACGTAGTACAAGAGATTGAAACTGCAAATCTACTATGCACAGCTTGCTATTCCTTTCAAATATAAAACAAAACTATCATGTAAATTTCCTTTTTTGTCTTTTTTTTTCTTCCCTATCTCCTCTGTCCCTACCATAGAGGTGGCTACAATTAGACACAAATAGGTATATATATATATATACACACATACACACACATGTATGTATATGTATATATTTATATGTATACATGTATATATACACATATACATATATGTATGTCTATGTATGTGTATATATGTGTATGTCTATATGTATATGTATATATGCACACATACATAATATTATTCTATGTATACCTCTATTTATCAGTTCTTTCTCTGGATGCAGATGGTGTCTTTTTTCATATGTCATCTGAATATTTTAGTCATATTTATTACTCTATTGTATAATCTCTATTCTGGATATAATTTATAATAAGCCAGACAAATGTTAATACAATGAAAGCATCCCCCTTCCCCTCCAATTTCCTACCTGGTATACAGTTCAACAATTTTCTGTATATTATTATTGTATTATAATATGTGCATTATTATATCATATTATGACATATAATATATAAGAAATCATGATTATGACAATTATGATCTTGCAGTGGAAAAATAGCATAGTAAAAGCAAAAAACAAAACCAAAAAAATCTGATTTCCATTACTAAAGAACTCTGTGACTTTTGGCAAATTTCTTCATCCTTCTAGACTTCTTCATCTTCTAAATTAAGGGGTTAGGCAAATGATTTCTAGAATACCTTGCAATATTAAAATTCTGTCACACTAATAACATCTGACAGGATTGCACATATATAACCTATATCAAATTGCTTACTGTCTTAGGGAGGGGGGAGGGGAAGGAGGAAAAGACAAAATTTGGAACTCAACATTTTATTAATAATGAATGTTAAAAATTGTCTTTACATGTAATTGGGAAAAAAATAAAATACCATGAAAAGAAAAAAAACCCTAAAATTCTATCAGAATCAGAAATTTGGTCTTTAAAAGCTATATTCTATTATGATCTTACATTCCACATATGTTCCACTAAGAATCTTTGTCTTTCTGCTATGTGTGGCAGGGAGATCTGCTAGGTACTGTACTTAGGAAGAGCATAGATGCTGCCCTCATAGAATGTACCATCTAATAGCTATGCATAAGTATGAAAGACAAAGAATCATAGCAGAACTTATGGGAAATGTGAGACCTTGTTTATTGAAATAAGCACAATGTATACACCATTATCAATGGAAAAAATAAAATGAAGTGCTATGTCATTATAATAAATGAGTTCAATCCCAGAAGACCGATGAAAAAAAATGCAACTCTCTCCTTCCTTTGAAGAGATAGGGGACTATGGCTGTGAAACAGTAAATGTACAACCTGACTGAGTTCATGGGTTGATTAGTTTTGCTGTACTGCTTTTCTTTTTTTCTCTCTTTCTTTTTAATTCTTAATTTCATAGGACAGATTATTTATTCTGAAATGATGTTGAAATAAAAATAAAAGATATCAATGTTTTTTAAACTGTTGAAAGAATCACTCACAAATTCTGCCTTGTCACTCGTTCTTTGATAAGTGAGGTAAACTCGTAACTGTCTCAGTCCACCTTCATTCTGATTCCTGTGTGAAAGTTCTTTTGAATTCTAATCATATTCCAAATGTCTTCGTCCATAATATTCAGGAGGGTATCAGAGTAATCTGATTTAATGAGTGCTTGTGCTATTCCTTTGCATGTTAAATTTTAAAATATTAAAGTAACAAGAGTTCTAGCAGTATCTGATTCTTGCAGAAAACTTCACAGCATGGCCTACCTGGCTAAGCTTAAATCCCTCATTGATCACTATTTGACTAAAACTCTACAACCATTTGGAACCTACGTAACTGTAGGATGACCTAGGGCTCTAGGGCATATTTACTCAGATTGTATGAGTATGTTATATGGGGCAATAAACTTTATTAGTCAAGAAATGTGATGCTATTTCTTTCCTCCAATTTACCAGACTATCACTGTTGTAGAAGGAAATTATATAACTTTGACAAGAGTTTTCTTCCCAATGTCTGGTGAATTATTATTTAGACAGTTCACTCTCCTTGCTGTTTGCAAATTGATTTTTGGATGATTTGTTCCAGTTTTCCCAAGTAAGTCAAATAAGCTGACCAGTCTGTATTTCCAGGGTCGTCACATCCCATTTAAAACGTGGATACTACATTTGCCCTTTTCAAGTCCTCTGGCATATCACCAGGGTCCTCAATAAAGTTCTTTATTATAATAGTGAGTAGCTTTCTACAGTGGAGTAGAAAGAATGGGGTAGGAGATCTGCAAACCTTTCAAACTCTCAGATGGAAACCCTAGGGGCATGTAGTATCTTTTTTTAAAACAAATTCAACCTTTTAAATTAGAAGGTTCAGCAAAGAAGGTAGAAAAATATAGGGTTAAAAATGAAGAAATAATAGTAAACTAGAGAATAAAATAAAACTAATGTTGTTAAGAGAATACTAACTCATCTTCTATCTTAAGGGACCATCTTATCATACAAATACATACGATACATATGTATAATTAGAGCAGGGTGAGGGTGCTCTAATTTTATATGTATATTAAATATATGCACATATACACACGTGTGTATATACATATATGTATATGTTACATATACAAACATATGTGTGTATATATGTATGTGTATATATGCATATACATATACATACAATACACATACACATACATATGTATGTATATACATATATATTTTCACAATATCATACATACGGGGCCATCTCCAGTCATCCCAATGTATATCTTGCCACTGGATTGAAATGGCTCTGTAGGAGAAAGTGAGGCTTGTGACTTTGCACAGCCCTCTTTCACTTAGATCCAAGTCACTTGCAAGTGATGGTATCCTCTTCCTGACGTTGTGGTTCTCTTCAAGAACAAAGGACAAACACAACAACAACATTTGTGTACACACGGAGCGAATCATAGAATGTTAACGCTGAAAAGAACCCTAGATATCTAGTTGCCCACCCCACCTCTATTTTACGAATGAAGAACAAAAAGCTCAGAGAAATTAAGTGATTTGGCCAGACACTCAGCTAGTAAAAGGAAAAACCAGCACTTTCATCTAGATCTCCTACCCCATTCTTTCTACTCCACTGTAGAATCTCCACATGCATATGTTGTATATTTAGACTAGAGATATTTACATGGATATAGATGTCATTCATATATGTGTGTATATATATATAGTGTGTATATCTATATATATACACATATTTATGTATATACATCTATCTACACAATTTCTGTAAATTAGAGAGTGAGAAGCAGGGGGGGATTATGGAACGACAGAGGGAAGACAATATAGTACAGGCTCAGAGAGACAGAGACAAATAGAAACAAATAGCCAGACAAACACTCTCCAGTTGAGAGAACCCCCTCTATCAAGGCAGGCCAGCTCCTTTTCCAGAACCTGTACTCTTAGAATTCTACCTAGAGCACTGAAAATTTAAGGAATTTGTTTGAATGTAATGAGCATACCTAGATGGGTAGTGAGCTGTTATTGACACTCATCTCACCTATTCAGACTTGTGTTTGGGGGCAGGTGAATAGGACTCCATTTTCACGTCTCCTCAGATTATGTGATCCACCTGGGAACAAACTAAACTTGTTGGAATCACCTTGTGGGCTGGAAATTTGCCTCTGTAGTAACCCTAAGACTGGCTCAAGTTATATGGCTACATACTAAGGCATCTGAAGATCCCGTGTGAAGTTTCTTGATTTTGTATTTATGTATTCTGCTGTCTCCTAATGATGGATTGTTATTTAAAAATAAACAAGCCAGAATCTTCAATGGATAGATTGAGTGAATCATAAAAATCTTTAAGAAAAGATAAGATACTCATATGTCTGAGATGCAGTCATCCAGCTGCCTAAGGGCAGCTCCTTGCACCAAATGAGTATTTTAGGATCCAGTTTAGTTCTATCGTGCCATAATACATGGAGAATAATGAAGAAGTGGGATTGCTAAAAGGCAAATTTTTCTAGGCTTTAAAAATAAGGTGAAATTCCTTGAGTTCTGATTACTGAAATTCAAAGGGTCTTTGAAGAATTCAAATTTAGTTTGCAACACACGGCTCTACATAATTTTGACTTCCAGATTTTCTTCCCTCCCTCCCCAAGACGGCATGGAATCCCATATAACTTCCATGTACAACTTGGTATTGAGTTAATTTACACACTAGTCAAGTTGTGGAGAAGAATTATTATGAATCATGAGAAAGAAGAAGCAGAACTAAAAAAAATAACACAACCCAACAACAAATACAAAAGAGAGAAAAAAAGGGGGGGGGAGATAAAGGAGAGCATGAAGTGTGCCTCGATCTGCATTCATACTTCATATTCTTTCTCTGTATGTAGATAGCACTCTCCATCATGAATCCTTTGGAGCTGTCTCTGCATATTGTGTTGCTGAGAAGAGCAAAGTCTGTCAGAATCCATATATCTGCGGTTGTGTAAAATGTTTTCCTAGCTCTGCTCCGCTCACTAAGCACTATGTTGTGTAGGTTCTTCCAGGTTGTTATGAAGTCTGTATCATCCCCATTTCTTATAGCACAATAGTATTCCATTACCTTCATATACCACAGCTTGTTCAGCCATTCCCCAATTGATGGGCATCC
The DNA here is from genome assembly GCA_028646595.1 of Phalanger gymnotis. Classification (NCBI taxonomy): domain Eukaryota; kingdom Metazoa; phylum Chordata; class Mammalia; order Diprotodontia; family Phalangeridae; genus Phalanger; species Phalanger gymnotis. The sequence goes on from JAQQSZ010002844.1 coordinate 14,349, forward strand.
CTTTGATTTCCAATTCTTAGCTACTATAAAAAGAGCCGCTATAAATATTTTTGTACATATGGGTCCTTTTCCCACTTGTGTGATCTATTTGGCATACAACCCTAGGAATCGTATTGCTGGGTCAAAGGGTATGAACATTTTTATAGCCTTTTGGGCATAGTTCCAAATTGCTCTCCAAAATGGCTGGATCAGTTCACAACTCCACCAGCGATGTAACAATGTTCCAATTTTCCCACATCCTCTCCAGCATTTATCGTTTTCTTGTTTTGTTATTT
>JAQQSZ010002845.1:0-14623 GCA_028646595.1 Phalanger gymnotis
TTTTTAAGGTAGTATTTTCTTCAGTGGTCTTTTGGACCTCCTTTTCCATTTGGCTAATTCTGCCTTTCAAGGCATTCTTCTCCTCATTGGCTTTTTGGAGCTCTTTTGCCATTTGAGTTAGTCTATTTTTTAAGGTGTTGTTTTCTTCAGTATATTTTTCAGTATTTTTTGGGGTCTCCTTTTGCAAGTCATTGACTTGTTTTTCATGGTTTTCTCACATGCTTCTCATTTCTCTTCCCAATTTTTCCTCTACTTCTCTAACTTGCTTTTCTAAATCCTTTTTGAGCTCTTCCATGGCCTGAGACCAGTTCATGTTTTTCTTGGAGGTTTTTGTTGTAGGCTCTATGACTTTGTTGACTTCTTCTGACTGCATGTTTTGGTTTTCTTTGTCACCAAAGAAGGATTCCAGAGTCTGAGACTGAATCTGGGTGTGTTTTCGCTGCCTGGCCATGTTCCCAGCCAACTTACTTGACCCTTGAGTTTTTCTTTGGGGTATGACTGCTTGTAGTATAAAGAGTTCTATGTTCCACGCTTGGGTGGATGCACTGCTGCACCAGCACTCCTGCTTCCCCAAGACCCCCCAACCTGTACTGGGCTTAGATCTTCAGCAGTCTCTTCACTCCTGCTCTGATCAGCCAATTAATTCCTCCCACCAGGTGGGCCTGGGGCCAGAAGCAACTGCAGCTGTAGTTCTGTAGCTGCCCCACCTCTGCTGCCCCAGGGGCGGTGGCCAAACTGCAAACTCCCTGTCCCCAGCAACTTTTCTCACTAACCTTCTGTGCTGTCTTTGGTGTTTGTGGGTTGAGTGGTCTGGTAAATGCCACAGCTCACTAATTCAGGGCACTAGGGCACTCTTCGCTTGGCTCCCGGTCTGGTCGGTCCGCGACGCCCACTCTGGGGGCTCTGCTCCTCTCGGCTCTGCTCCTCTCAGCTCCGCTCCCCTCCGCTCCCCTCCGCTCCCCTCTGCTCCCAGCTCCGTTGGGGATAGACCTTACCCAGAGACCATCCAGGCTGTCCTGGGCTAGAGCCCTGCTTCCCTGTGCTATTTCATGGGTTCCACAGTTCTGGAATTGGTTCAGAGCCATTTTTTATAGGTTTTTGGAGGGACCTGGCAGGGAGCTCACGCTAGTCCCTGCTTTCCAGCCGCCATCTTGGCTCCGCCCCCGATATGCACAGTTTTATAACCCTTTGGGCATAGCACCAAATTGCTCTCCAGAATGATTGGATCAGTTTGCAACTCCACCAACAGCTTTCCCACATTCTTCCAACACTTGTCATTTTCCTTTTTTGTCATATTAACCAATCTGACAAGTGCAATGTGGGTCTCAGTTATTTTAATTTGTATTTTTCTAATCAGTAGTGATTTAGAGCATTTTTCATGTGACAATATACAGCATTGATTTGCCTGAAATCCTGTTCATATCCTTAATCATTTATGAATTGGGGAATAAGATGTATTTTTTATAAATTTGACTCTGTTTACTCTATTTTTGAGAAATGAGGCCTTTGTCAGAGATACTTGTTGCAAAAATTTTTCCTACTTTCCTGATTTCCTTTTAATTTTGGTTGTATAAGTGACAACATTTTTAAAAATAATTTTCCTACCCTATTAGCCCCTTTTCACTTTGACAACCATATCTAATTTTCTTTTTGTCGTCTTATTAACCTCTTGCTTTTTTACTTCAAGTCCTCTCTTTTCACATTCCGATGAAACATTAATGGTCATCCAAGGAATTATAGTTCTTATGAAACTACTAAAACTATGTACCCATCGTATCAGTTGACTCAGGTTAGAAATGTAAGTTAAAAAACAGAACAAGACTCAGTCATAGATTGAATGAAGAACAGTTATGGAATTTTCTTATTTAGGAATACATATTGTGACATTTCTAAATGCAAGGAAAAATCACCTTAAGGAAGCTATTAATGGAAAAATCACATGGGAATGTTAATTTCATTTTTTGAAAAGGCATATAGAATAGTATTATTGAGACCTCAACAATTACAAGAAACATAAATCATATTATTATGGAATCAAGATAAGTCAAAACTACAAATATTTCGAAAGAGGGGTTTGAAGGCATACTTACTTGGGTTTCCTGAAAAACTTTAAAAGGAACACGTGTCATTAAGGTTTTATTATTCTTTTTTAAACTATAGTTTTATTGATATTTTCTGTCATTACATCACCTATATTTCCCAATGTATACCTCCCCATACTTCTCCCAGAGAGCCATCCTTTATAACAAATAATTAAAAAGAGGAATAAAAAACCAATGCTACAAGACTGGTAATGGATTGGCAGTAGGAGAGTAAAGCACAGGAAAGATGCCTTCAGGGCTGTGAATCTAAGCAACTGGAAGGATGGCAGTGCCTTTAACAGAATTAGGGAAAACAGGAAGAAGGGTGAATTTGGGAGTGGAAGAGGAACAATGAGAGAACCTGGCTTTGAATCTTGACTCTGATTTCAGATCCGAGGTTCTTTTCATAGTACCATGCTTCAATTTTTGGTCCTCATGCCATCAAAGTGAGGTACCATCTTATTTGTAGCATGTTTTCATCATGAGACTTCTCTTTGGTAATTTCATCTGCTTCCATAGGTTCAATGATCAACTCTGTTCAGATAATACCCAAGTATGTACATGCAGCTCTAATCTATTCTAAATATATCAACACTTAACCTCTATACACATCCACATAGTGTCCTGTCTACATGTCAAACTCAAAATGTCCAATATAGAACCCTTCTCCACCCCACCAATTAAAAAAATATTCATCTCAACTTCCCTGTTTTTCTTTAGGTCACTACTGTCCTTCCAGTCACACAGCTCCACAACCTTGGAGATATACTTCTTCCTTTCCTTTATCCCCCCTCCAATTGCAAATCAGTTGCCAGTCTTACTGATTCTATTTGCATAACTCCTATACCCTTCTCTTTACTCACATGACCACTACCTTAATTAATAATAATAGCTTTTATACAGCTATATACTAGGCACTGTGCCATTATTATTTCATCTGAACTCATAACAACCTGCCTATAAGGCAGATGCTAGTTTTATCCCCAATTTACTGATGAGTAAACTGATGCCAAAAGTAGTTAAATGACTTGTCCTGGGTCACACAGCTAGTAAGTACCTGAGGCTAGAGTTGGACTAAAGTCCTCCAGACTCCAGGTCCAACATTCTACTCACTGAGCCAGCTAGCTGCCCTCTTTACTTCTCGCTTCAATAAATTGTTCCCTAACTAGTTTATCAGTCTTTTCCCTTTCCCACAGACTAAATCTCTCCCAAAATCTATCCACAGACTGCTTGGGACCCCAGATTAAGAACATCTGTCCCAAAGGAAGCCTTTCCTGATTCCCCAAGTTGTTAATGCTTTCTTTGCAAGTAATCTGTTATCCACTGGTATGTGATCTTCCTCAGAAGTACACAGACTCTTTGAGAACAGGAATTTCTTCACTTTTGTCTCTGTACTCACAGAGTCTGGCATAGCTCTTGCACCTAATACTTGATTAATGGACTTAATTCCGTCAACACATTTATTAAGCACCTATTGGGTGAAAAGCATATGCAGATTAACTATATCTTTATCAGATTACATAAGTCTGGATGGTGAGGTTATCTAGAACCTCATAAGGAGAGAAGAGTTTTACAATGATTTAATCAATTGATACCATTGAATGAATTGACTATTTGCAAAATTTACTTGGTCATACAAATTACTTGGTTAATCAAGTCACATTCAAGAGTTAGAGTTCAGGAAAGTAAAGGCATGGTCTCTGCCTTTAGCAGTTTTGTAATTCTGTTGTAAGGACAGGAGAGTATAAAAAATAACAGTAGAATACCATGAATTTATGTTATCGATTCTCAACTACCCCATTCACCACAGCAAGACAATCCTTTTGCTTCTCCATAATTAATTCTCTAGCTCACTCCCCACCCCCCAAACTTTTCCAATATCTTCTCTCCTCTAGTATCCCTTACCATTTCCTCCTCCCTTCCTCCTGCCCCATATCAGCCAATGACCTGGCCTCCAACTTTACTGAGAAAATAGAGACCACTCGAAGTAGGATCTCTGTACCCCCCTTCTCTACTTATCCAAATTCCTTTACATCATCCCTCATTCTCTTTGTCTTTATTTTTGGATGAAAAAGTGACCTTTCTTCTTGCCAAAGCCAACCCTTATAGGGGTAACCTTGATACCACAATTTCCCATCTTCCTCGGCAATTTGTCTTCACAATCATCCTCTTTCTCTTTCTAATCTTCAGTCTCTCCCTATCCACTGATGTGTTTGTTGCTGTTGTTGCTTACCAATATGCCCAAATATCCCTGTCCTTAAAAAGCCTCACAAGAGCACACTTTCCTCTCCTGCTGTCATTCTATATCTCTTCTTTCAAAGCTGAACTATTAGAAAAATCTGCCTCTACTCAGAGCTTCTACTTCTCCTTTCCCTCAGTTCTCATGCCCCAGCAATCTTTATTATTGAAGTGAAACTTCTCTCTCCAGAGCTGCCACTACTTTACTAATTTCCAAATCTGGTGGCAATCCTTATTTTTGTCCACTCTTCTGTGACATTTAACATTACTGACATCCTCAAATCTCTCTCTATAGGTTGCTGTCATGGTTTTCTTCCTCCCTGTCTGACCAGTCATTTTCAGTTTCTTCTGCTGATTTCCTCTAAGGCTCTGTCCTAGGCCCTCTTCTGTACTATCTCTATATTCTATCACTTCATCGGCTCCCAAGGATTTGATTATTATCTCCTGATTCTATGCACCATCTTTAGCTGTCTCTTTTGAATTCTAGTCCTGCACCTCCAGCTGTCTATTGGATATTGCAAACTGGACACGACTAAAATTCATCATGTTCCAAACTGAACAGATATATTTCTTCCCAAACTTCTCTATAACTGTCAAGGACACCACCATCTTTCCAGTCACGCATGTTCACAACCTCACTGTCATCTCTGACTCTTTATTACTCAATATATTCCATCAGTTGCCAGATGTTTTTGTTTCATTCTCCACATCTAGTTTTATCCATCCCCTTCTCTCTGCTCATACAGTCATCTTACATATAAGGCAGTTGAAGTTCAGAGAGGTTACGTGATTTACCCACAGTTACAGAAATGGCAGTAATCAGAGTCTGGAGAAACTGGTTTTATGTCTCTTTCCCATAGGCCAGGTTACCCCAATACAGATACATGAAAGGAAAATAGTTTGGTTTTTTAATGCCAAATTTAAATAAGTTTAACGTATCAGAAAACTTAAGTTGATGTCCTGGTTCTGACATTAGCATTAGAACATGTATAAAGTCATTTCAACCTCCCCAAAACTGTCTTCTTGTCTCTAAAATGGGAGCAATAATCATATTATTTACCTAACAGGATTTTCGTGAGAAAGATTTTTTTGCAAATATGTGTGTATAAATATATCGACATGCACACAACATATGCACATAGGTGCACATGTATAGTACACATACATATGCATATATACATATGTGTCAGGAGGAAGGCAAAAATCAAAGGAGAGAGGTAGAAAAATAATAATCTTAATCATGAGGCACATATGTAGAAAAACACGCAACCAAGGCAACTCACATCTTTGTCCCTACTGAATCCCGATGTCCTCTCTCTCATCAAAGCGTCCTCAAACAGAGGATTGGTGTCTTCTCTAGGCCAGTCACTGTGCTGGCAATCCTGGACCTACACATTTCTACAGGTCAACCCTCTGGACCTACTTTCTGCTGGTGTCTTCTACTCAGCAAATGACAATCAGAATAAAGATACAGACAGGAACTGCATTTCATTCTTATAGGGAACTCCTAGGTAAGGAAATGTATTTTATGATATCAATAATAACAATAAACATAAACTTAGAGTCAGAAGATTGAAGGAAGTCCAAATATTAGATTGAATTCTTACTAGCTGTGTGAAATTTGTCAGGCAACTTTGCCTTTGAGCTTCTATCGTCTCACCTATAAACTGGGAATAATACCTGCCAGCCTTGACTTACAGGACTTTTCTTTTTCCCACGTGTAGTACCTCCTTCTGGGTGTATTTCCCCTCTCAACTCTGAATTTGCAGATTGAGTCCACATCCCTAGGGGATGACAACCCCAGATTCAAAGTACTCTGTACAATCTGCTTTTCTAAAAATATAGCTCAGAAGATCTCACCAGCCTATTCACCGTCAGTAATGAATCAGTTGAAACAATTAGCTTACAGAAAATGCATTTACTGAAATGGCATAAAATGGACGGAAGTACCAGAGGATTCTCTTCATAAGCCTGAGATACAATCTCCCACAAAACCCCACAGCATTAGTGGGAAGAGTAAGTACCTGTGTAATTATATTTTTATTATTAGTAGAGAGGTGCATATGTAGACAACACATGCAACCAACGCAACTCACGCCTCTGTCTTTACTGAATCCTGATGGCCTCTCTCTTGTCAAAGCATCCTCAAACAGAGGATCAGTGTCTCCTCCAGGCAGGCCACTGTTCTGGGAATCCTAGACCTGCTCCTTTGTGCAGATCAGCACTCTGGACCTACTTGCTGCTGGGTATAGTGTCTTCCACTCAGCAAGTTACTCCACTGTTGACCTTGATCCTGACTTCCAGATTTCAAGAACATGCCACGATTGCAGTCTCTCCTGGAACTTTCTTTAGCATCTTGGGCCTACTCACTCAAGAATATCCAACCACTCCTGCAGCCTTCTTACCCTGGAATATGCTTTCACCAGGCTGGCCTCTCCTCCCATTAATGAGTTTTTCTTGGGTCCTTCATTTCATACATGAGCCCAGGCTGGCCAGCTTTTAGTCCTTTCCTAGCTCTACTTCTGACTTCTAGACTTCAAAATTTATATTTTTATGCCAGATGCCTTCCTTCCCACCGGTGTCTCTCCACTCACAACTTTTTGGTTCTCTTTTGTGTGTTATTTTCCTAAATTAGAGTTTAAGCTCCTTAAGGGAGCATCTTTTTGCTTATATTTGCAGTCCCTGAGTTTAGCATAATATTTGGCACAGAGTAAGCATTTAATAAACCTTTGCTTCTTTCCTTCTACTGCAACAAGTTATTTCAATGGTTGTTGTGTTTGTCCTCCGTTCTTGAAGAAAACCATGATATCAGGGAGATGATGACATGACTTGCAGTTGACTTTGAGTGAGAGAGGTCACCAGTCTCACTTTCTCCTCCAGGGCCATCTGGGTCTAGTGGCTTGATATTCACCAGGATGACTGGAAATGGCCTAGGATGGGAGAGAGGGAGAAAGAAGAGAGAAATTCCCTCCTTCCCCCAATACCTTCTGTAAGAGGCACAAAGGAAAAGGAAAAGAAAGATTCTCTTTCAATAATTGTATTCTTCCACCATAGCTATCTCTGTCATCAGCTGCCAGAGATGATCCCCTGGAATGACACTTCTCTCTACTCACTAGAGAGCTGTCTAGCTTTTTTTTTAAGTGTCATGGATGACCAGTCAACCACCCAAAGACTAACTGGCATATAATTCTATCATATTTGATTGAGTACCTTCTTTATCCCCCATAAAAGAGTAAATAAATGTTTATATTTCATTATAAACTCTAAATAGGCCACTCCTCTTACATTCTACAAAAAGGTCACTCAGGGTGGCCATTCTGTGATTGAAAAAGGCAAAATTTTTATTGTGGGCTTTATTCTACACTTTAAAAATATATCTAAAATTGTAATTTCATCACCATGGGCCATTGTTTTATCAACCCAATTCCCAAGCCCTCCTCACCTTATCAAATGATTTCTATCACTGTAGTAGTTAAAAATTTAATCATGGGATCATCATTCTTTGAATGTGGAAATTCTCTGTACTTAGCTGTGTTGGGCCTTAGCTGATAGGCCTGCAGTATACCCCTAGTCCTATATTCAAAGACTTTATTGATTGCTAAGACCAGCCAAAGCCTGTGTTCCATTAATGGTTTCTGAGAACCCAAAGTTTCTCCTGCATTAATGAAGACACAGAGTTATTCTTAGAATCATACAGGATACTCAATGTTAAAACATTTTTTGAACTCTAAAATGAAAAATAAATTTAGTAGTAGCCATAATAGTAATAAATTAATGTAAGGATGGTAGCGACTGATATCACAGATGTCATTCTCATTAGAGGGGTGTGTATGTGTGTGTGTGTGTTTGTGTGTGTGTGTGTGTGTGTGTGTGTGTGTGCGGTCAATTTTTTTAAAGTACATTGGGAAGAAGACAAGAAAAGATAGAAGGAGGAAATGATGGGGGATAAAATTTTGGTTATGCTATAATCAAAGTCTAAGTGAATGTTAATGCCTAGATCTAAGTTGAAGGCACTTCCTTTGGGTTGAAGGGTGAACCAATATAAGTTATCTTGAATTTGGGTCTTGAGTTGAATCTTGAGGCATGGATTAATTGAGTAAATCAATCAAGTCACTCTACTCCATTTAAAATAAGTGATAAAATGCTACAGCCAATACATTAACCAGATAACATATTGGTTAGTCAATAGCAGTCTTTAGACTAACTAAGAAACCATTCTTGATTGATCAGCTGTTGACCAGAATTGTGTCTTGATTGGATGAAGAGATACATCCTTAAAGAGCATATTTCACTGAGTTCAAAAATGTCAAGGGAAGAATATTTGTCTAAGATTTCTTGAAAAACTGAATTTTGAGAATTATGAAGGAGTTATAAGGTGGGAATTAGTGAAACCACAGAGAGGTCACAAGGTCTGAACATGGCTAACAATTTGTACAAATCTAGTTTGTATGCCTTCTGGTATCCTTCATCTTATTGCAACCTGTCTTCATTAATCTCTCCACTACGCTGATGTCTTCATGATAGCATAGATTGGCAATTTATGGGCTGAGTGACAAGCACTGCATGACACTTGTAATTAAGGAATACAACAAGTATCTTTGAGTACATGAAAAGATATTCTATTTTTTAATCATTAGGTTTTAATAGGTGAGATATTCAATACCTTATACAACTGGACCATATGACCTTTTGAGAACCTTTCTAATACTAAGGTAATAAATTTTGGAGAAAGCAGACTTGACTTTTCATTGATCTAAGGAGCTCCCAGTTAGGAGATTCCTTTTACCAATGCAGATCAGTACCTACTACACAGCTTATATCATAGAGAATTAACTGGAAAATGAGAAGTTAAAAGTGACTTACCCAGAGTCACACAACCAATATGTGTCAGAGACAGGACTTGAACTGGGGTCTTTCTGCTAAAAGAGTCAGCGCTTTTCAGCACTTTCTCTCAGCAATAATAACAAATCATATTTATATAAAATATTAAGGCTCATAAATCAACAACCTGATAAGGTAGAAAATGCATGTTAGTATCCTGATTTCATAGCTGAAAAACTGAGGCTCTGAAATATTGTTTCTTACTCAACCATTAAGCGTCTTAGGTAGGATGTGAACTCAGGATTCCTCACAAACAAGCCAAACACTGCATCCATTGGGCTATACTGTTTTCCAGAACTCTTATGACTAAGAATTTCAAAAATCCTTTCACAAACAGTCATTACACTTTGCTGTTAGTAAGCCTTTCATGAAAAAGGTAGGTTCGACCTTCAAAGACAATTTAAAAGACCTTTATAAAAAGAGCACATTGTAAGCTACTATAAACTAATGTGCTGCTTTCTGCTTTCCTCTGGGTTGTATGGGTAGCCCATCAAAGTCAGCAAGGAAGTTAGAGTAATGGATTCAAAGTCAAGAATCTAATGCAAATCCAAGTATTTGCTTATACACTCTCTGAAGTCTCCACAGATTAAGTTTAGAAGTATTTTCATAGATCATATCTACATAATCTAATAGAGATGATTTCAGGAATAGAGTAGCGGTTTCCAGAGACGTCGTTGGGCAAACATTGTTTTCCAATAACATGAATAAAGCTTGTGTTTTTCTTTAAGTTCTTTTTACAAAATTATCCAATTTATAAGAGAACATGGAGGAGTTATTAATAATATTTCACCTCTGTAAAAAAAGGTCTTTATCTTGATAGTAGTTATGAGAGGGAAATGGAAGATTCAGAGGATAAGGGAGTCCCATCTCTGTTAAACTTGTGTATCATAATTGACTTTGTTAAAGGACATTTCAGTATTGAGAGATTCAGATCTAGTGTCAGCTTAATGCATCAGCTATGTCTGGGTTCGCTTGTTTAAAAATTTCATTTCCAAAGGAGCAGTGGGCTCATAAGTTCATCAAGACCCACCCTTCTCTGACTGAAATGAATTCTCTACTTCAGTCAATTACACCCATGACTTGAAACAAATGAAGTCTTTACTCCTTCTCTTAACAATAGAACTGGTGCTCTCATATTATTTATTACTATCAAATTATGCTAGGCGCTGGTGGAATTTTCACACCATAATAAGTTGCCTTTTAAGGGGCATAAGTTGAAAACACCATTTGACATGTTGTTTTTTTTTTCAAATGTGAAAAAAGCCAATCTGTGTTAGGTGGTTTTATGGAAGGTTTGGTGTATATATACACATGTGCATATTCATTCTGTTATCTATGAGTAAATAATAGAGGAAAAATGAACATTTGTTGATGTTAACAATAATAGCTCATACTTAAGTAGCATTTTGATACTATTAACTTAATGCTTGCATAGTATTACAGTTTTCAAAGTACTCTTCTCACAAGAAGCTTGTAAGGTAGGTATTTCCAGGTATTTTTTCTCATTTTACAAATGAGAAGCCTGCATATCAAAAATAGGAAATGCCTTTACAACAAACTAGTTTATTTCACAGCTGGAATTTGAAGGGCAATTCCAATGTCTTTCCCACTATGTTATGAAGCCTTTTTACATAGGTAGTGTGTTTGTTGTACTCATCCACATGCACACACACACACACACACACACACACACACATCATCCCCTTTCTCTAATCTATGCTCTCCCCCTCTGTATTAGTTTATTTCCCACTATTCACAAAATGTCCCAGTCACCCTGTCCTTTTAAAAAAACATTCACAAATCTGTGCCAACCAGCTATCACCCCATATTTCTCCTCCCCTTCTCAGCCTAGTTATTTTATAAAAATCCATCTACACTGAGTGCCTCCACTTCTTTTTTCTTACCCTCTTCTAAATGTTCTGCAATCTGTCTTCCCTCCTCATTCATTAATTGAAACTGCTCTCCAAAGTTACCAGTGTTCCCTTAACTGCCAAATTGAATGACTTCTTCTCAATCCTCACCATCTTGAAATATCTACATCCTTGACAATGTTGAACCCTTTTGCCTCCAGTATACTCCTTCCTCTTTAGGTTTTTGTGACTCTTCTTTCTTGGTACTCCTACCTGAATGAAAGTGCTGGTCTTTCTTCTGGTCACCCCTGAACTATTGTACTCACTTCTATGAGTGACAGTTTAGGAAGGATATTAACAGAAGGGGCTTAAAAGGGGGTAACCAACATGGGGTGTTATTTTCATGCAGATTAGATCAAGGAACAGAGGACGTTTAACCCGGAGAAGAGAAAACTTCTCAGGGACATGATATATCTGTTCAAATATTGGAAGCATGATTATATAGAGCACATTCCCTGTTTGTTTCCAGAATATAGAACAAAGAGAAAGTGGGTGAGAATAACAGGGAAACAGGTTTTGACTTAATAAAAGAGAAGAGAAAAGCTGCTCTAGAGTTAATGAGTTCTCTGCTACTAGAAGTGTTCAAGTACAAGCCGGAAGACTGTACATCAAGGATGTCATAGAAGTGATTCATGCTTCAGATAGATGTTGGAACTAAGAATTTCTAAGGGCCCTTTGAACTCAAAGATTCAGTCCCTGTACACACAAACACAAACCCTTCTCTGGGTATTCTACTTCCTAACCTCTGACTGCTAGACTCCCTGGCTTCCTTCCCTCAAGCACCACCTCCTGTAGGGGGCTTTACTGGTCTTAATTGCCAGTGACATCTTCTCTAAGGTTACCTTCCATGTATTCTGTGTTTATTTTATATGCACTGATTTATATTGGGTATATGAATCTTTCAGCAGCAGTCAGCTCATTACCTTCAGAGCAGCCTTTTCTATTCCAGGACATCCTTCCTTTCATTAAATCAAAATCTGTTTCCCTGTAATCTTCACACCCTTGTTCCTAATTCTGTCTTCTGGAGACAAAGAACATGTTCCATGCAGTCATGCTTCTGATATTTGAAGGGACCTATCACATCCCTGGGAAGTTTTCTCTTTCCCAGGTAAATAGCCCATGGTTTTTTTTTTTAATCTAATCTGCATGAAAATGATACTCCACCTTGGCCACCCCCTTTAAAACCCTATTCTATTAATATTTTTTCTAAACTGTAGCTTCCAGAAATGAGAACAATAGTTCAGGAGTAACCAGATGAAAGACCAGCACTTACATTCAGAAGGAGATCTCATGACATAGGATTTAGAAAAGAAAAATTATTCTGTATTCTCTATCGCTCCCCGAAACCCACAGATCTTGACTCTCTTGAGAGGAAAGGAAGAGAGAGAGTGGCACATCAAGCCTGCTGCTAGCTCTCCCCACCCAGTAGTTTGTTTTCAAGGACCCATATGATTAGTTAGCTTCACATAAATGATTGATCAGCCATCAAGGCCTTAATATCATTTTAACTTGCATTTTGTTTACTCTCTATTTGCCATCTTAAAAAAGTTTATGCAACATTCTTAGGCACTGCATATTTATCAAAGAATGGAGGTTAATGGGGATGCTCATGAAGCCACAAGAAAACTGGACTTGCCTACTAAGTAGGTTGGGTAAAACTGACATCCTGATTTTTGTCTGCATCTGCTAGATTCTATGAATAAGGGACCTGAAAATAATGACAAGTGCCTTCGTACCTTGATTCGTGAGAAGAGAAAGACAAGAAAAGAGAGAGAAAGAAGGAGGGTGTGTGTGTGTGTGTGTGTGTGTGTGTGTGTGTGTGTAAAAGAGAGAGAAACAGAGAGAGAGAGAGAGAATCTCAGTGGAGCCAGAATTCCTTATTATTTGCAGTCCTTTATATTGCTTTATATTTATATCCAGGTAAGTATTTCACATGGAAAAATGGTAAATCCTACCCACTTTCCAAGGCCCAATTCAAGCAATACCTCCTTCATAAGGACTGCCCTGACTACTCAAGCTCATACTGATTGTTCTATTTTCTGAATTCCTATTGGCCAACAGCCCAACACAATTGTAGTATGCCATCATGGCTAGCTGACTTAGAGTCAGCAAGACCTAGGTTCAAGTCTCACTCTTGACTGACTGTGTGACAATGGACAAGACACTTAACCTTTCTGAGCCTCAGTTTCCTCATCATGAAATGGGGATAAGGATATCCATCTTACCCATCTCATAGGGTTGTGGTAGGGATTAAATGAGAATGTGTGTAACGTGGAAACTCTGCCTAGGATGGCAAAATAAAAAGTACTAGAAAAATCTAGTTATCGCACATAAACTCCTGGAAGTATCCTCCAAATCAGCTCCTAAAATATTAGTGATAAAGAATTTTTTTTAAAAAACACAGAAATTCCTCTCTTTACTATAGAACTGTGGCAAGCATCTATGCACACACGCACACACACACACCCTAAGATTAGTGGAGAATGGTAGAGAGGCGTTCCCATGGAATCCAGGGTGATTAAAGACCTAAAGCCAGCTCTAGCCTCTCAGGTTCAGAATCAACCCCCATATGTCATTCAAAGGGAAATAAGATGTAGCTCCTCAGAGCAAAGGGAGCCAGAGTAGGAAAGAGGGCCAACTCAGTGTTTAGGGCAATTAAAAGAGAGGGGAATGTAAAAATAAGAAGTCAGGGTCTGTTCTGGATGAAGAAAGGAGAGAAATAGGAACTGACCACCTCAATTAAAGATTACTAGTGTTAATCAGATTCCTTTTCTTTCTTTCACCCTTTTCTTTGAAAAAAGAAGCAGGAGAAAAAAAGTAATAAAGGTTGCAAAGGATGGACATACACAAATAACAATCTTAACTGTGAATGAGATTAACTCACCTTTAAAATGGAGGAGGGTGACAGAATGGATTAGAAAGCTGGGTACAGTTTCCGCCACCTCCCCTCCTGGACTATCCCACCATGCTGTGCCTCATTTGCCTCCTAACTTTGCTCCTGTGGGACTCTTTTCCCATTTGTGAGTTCTTCCCAGAACCCCCATTTTAGGAGAGAGCTCCAAACCATCTATCCCTCATTCTCAGGACTTAGCCACCATGCTAACTAGGGAAACTCCAATCCTGTCCCTAGTTTGGTTTTTTTAGCTCATCTTTTATGTGTGGTCTTCCCCCATTAGAATGGAAACTTTTTGAAGCAGAGGAAATCCTGCTTTTTGTTTGTATTTTTAGCCTCAGCATTTAGCACCCAATGTCCGACATATAATAAAAACTTGTTGGCTAACAACCAAACTGCCTTGTATTTAATGCCCTTGAATCTTTATATTTATTCCGTATATACTTACTATGTTGTCTCCCACCACACCCTATTAAAATTTCAGCTCTTCCCCACAAAAGAGACTGTGTGATTTTGGAATTTGTTTCCCCAAAGGTCACGTAGACAGTAAGTGAGACAGCTTTTGAATCTATGTCCTCTGGCTTCAGTGTTTGTATGGTGTGTGCATGTGCATGTGTGTG
>JAQQSZ010002846.1:0-14623 GCA_028646595.1 Phalanger gymnotis
GGAAATGGGGAGAAAAATCTGTAATTCAAACGCATGTGAAAATTAATGCTGAAAACTAAAGATGTTAATAAAAAAAAGAATAAAAAAAAAGCATTCCTGTAAGAACTAAAGGAGGATTTTAGAAACCAAATTAGAGAGGTAAAAGGAAAAATGGAAAAAAAAAATTCCCTGATGAGAAAAAAAAAACTTAAAAAGTAAAATTGGTGAAATGGTTAAGGAGGTTCAGAATATAAATTGAGAAAATGTCCCATTGAAATGTAAAATTAATCAAATGGAAAAGCAGGCACAGAGGCTAAATGAAGAAAACAATATGTTAAAAATTAGAATTGGACAAGGGAAAGTTAATGATTTTATGAGACATCAAGAATGGGTCAAACAAAAATCTAAATAATGAAAAAATAGAACAAAATGTGAAATACCTGAGTGGAAAAACAACTGACCTGGAAAATCGATCCAGGAGAGATAATCAAAGAATTATTGGTCTACCTGAAAATCATGATGAAAAAAAAAAAAACCTGGACAGTATATTCCAAGAAGTCTTTAGGGAAAATTGCCCCAAGTTCCTAGAACCAGAGAGTAAAATCATCATCAAAGGAATCCACCAATTATCTCCTGAAAGATATCACAAATTGGAAACTTCAAGGAATATTGTAGCCAAATTTTAGAATTATCAGGTCAAGGAGAAAATACTACAAAAACCAGAAAGAAACAAATCAAATATCATGGAACTACAGTGAGGATCACTCAGGATTTTGCAGCTTTACAATAAAAGACAGGAGAAATTGGAATATGATATTCCAAAAGGCAAAGGAGCTTGGACTATGACCAAGGATCAACTACCCAGCAAAATCGAGCATAATTTTGCAGGCAAGAAGATGGACATTCAATGAAATAAGGGAATTCCAGACCATCCTGATGAAAAGGCAAGAGTACAACAGAAAATTTGATCTTCAAATACAAAACCCAGGAGAGACATAAAAAGGTAAACAGAGGGAAAAATTATGTTATTAAATAAAAGAAAATTGTTTACATTTTTATAGCATTACATTGATTTATATATGTTACATATATGTCATTCTTGATAATGGTACAGTTATTATGGCAATCGAAAGAGATATACATAGACTGAGGGTGTCAGTATAAAGTAACTGATGTGACCACAAAAAAAAACATTTTTGAGGGGTGAAAAGGGATGGTTCTGGGAGAAGAGGTAAGCAGGAAGTAGAAAAGGGTAAACTATGCCACATGGAGAGCCACAAAAACAGAGGGAAAGAAGGGAGAGAGAAAAGCAGTGTTTGAGGTTTACTCTCATTGGATTTGGTTCAAGGAGGGAAAAACTCTGATAAGTACAGAAATCAAATTTGTCATACTTGCAGCAGGAGGGGAAAGGAGAAAGAAAAGAGTGGGGTTTGATAGAAGGGAAGGAAGAAGTAGCAAGGGGAAAAGTGTAAGGTAAGGGAGGAGTGTCATTAGAGAGGCAAAATTGATAAACATGGCGGTCAAAAGCAAAACTGAAGAGTGGAAGGGAGAAGGGAGAAATAACAGCATAAACATGGAGTGAAATAGGATGGAGAAAAAGACACAGATGCTATTCATAATTGTGAATGTGAATGGGATGAATTCTACCATAAAAAGCAGATAGCAGAATGGATTAAAAACCATAATCCATCAATATGTTGTTTACAAGAAGCACATTTGAAACAGGAGGATAAATACAGGGTAAAGTTAAAGGCTGGAATAGAATGTATTATGTTTCAACCCAAGGGAAAAAAAACAGGGATAACAACCCTAATTTCAGACAAAGCAAAAGGAAAGACAGATCTAATCAAAAGAGATAAGGAAGGACACTACATCCTGGTAAAAGGCACCACTGAAATGAAATAATATCATTACTTAACATATATGCATCAAGTGATACAGCATCCAAATTCTCAGAGGAGTATTTAAGGGAGTTACAGGAAGAAATAGGCAGCAAAGCTATAGAACTGGGGAAAACTTAACCTTTCCTTCTCTGAACTTCATAAATGTAACCTCACAATAAACAATAAAGAAATTAAGGAAGTGAATAGAATTTTAGAAAAAGCAGATATGACAGACCTCTGGAGAAAACTGAATGGGGATTAAAAAGGAATATACCTTTTTCTCAGTGGTACATGGTAAGTACTGAAAAACTGACCACATACTAAGGCATAAAAACCTCACAATCCAGTGTAGAAAGGCAGACATAGTCAATGCATCCTTCTCAGATCATGATGCAATAAAAATTATTTGTAATAAAGGACTATGGTGGCAGCTAGGTGGCACAGTGTGTAGAGTACCAGCCCTGGAGTCAGGAGGACCTGAGTTAAAATCCAGCCTCAGACACTTGACACATGTACTAGCTGTGTGACCTTGGGCAAGTCACTTAACCCCAATTGCCCTGCCAAAAAAAAACAAAAAAAATAAAGGACTATGAAAACATAAAGTAATATTAATTGGAACCTAAATAATCTAATTCTAAAGAATGAGTGTGTCAAAGAACTAATCATAGAAAGAATTAATAATTTCATTCAAGAGAATGACAGTAATGTGACAACATATGCGAACTTATGTGATGCAGCAAAAACAGTTCTTAGTGGAAGTTTTCTATCTCTAAATGCTTATATGAATAAAATACAGAAAAAGGAGATCAATGAATTGGGCATGCAACTGAAAAAGCTAGAAAAAAAACAAATTGAAAATCCTCAACTAAACACTAAATTATAAATACTGAAAATCAAAGGAGAGATTAATAAAAATTGAAATAAAAAACTATTGAACTAATAAACAAAACTAAGAGCTGGTTTTATTAAAAAAAATTAAAATTGATAAACCTTTGCTCAATTTGAATTAAAAAAAATTAAACTAAATTACCAGTATCAAAAATGAAAACCAAAAATTCACCTCCAATGAAGAGGAAATTAAAACAACACATAGGAAATATTTTAATCAATTGTATGCCCATAAATGTGAGAACCTGAGGGAAACAGATGAATATTTACAAAAATGTAAATTGCCCAGGTTAAGAGACAAGGAAGTAAAATACTTAAATAACCCCACCTCAAAAAAAGAAATTGAGCAATCAATGAGCTCCCTAGGAAAAAATCTCCAGGGCCAGATGGTTTTACATTTGAATTTTTATAAAACATTTGAAAAACAACTAATTCCCATACATAATAGACTATATGGGAAAATAGGTGAAGGAGTCCTACCAAATTCTTTTTATGACAAAAATATGGTAATAATACCTGAACCAGGAAGAATCAAAGAAGAGAAAGAAAATTATAGACCAATTTCCATAGTGAATATTGGGGCAAAAATTTTAAATGAAATATCAGCAATAGGACTGCAGCAACTTATCGTGAGAGTAATACACTTTGACCAGGTAGGATTTATTCTAGGAGTGCAAGACTGGTTCAGTATTAGGAAAACTATCATCATAATTGATCATATCAACAACAAACTTGGCAAAAACCATATGACTATCTCAATGGATGCAGAAAAAGCTTTTGACAAAACACAGCATCCATTCCTACGGGGGGAAAAAAACACTAGAAAAAATAGGAATTAATGCAATCTTCCTTAAAATTATAAATAGCATCTACCTAAAACCATAAGGAAACATTATATATAATGGGGGTAAGATCAGAGGTGAAAAAAAGATGTACATTATGACCCTTATTATTCCATTTGGTACTAGAAATGTTAGCTTTAGCAATAAGAAAAGAAAAAGAAATTGAAGGAATAAGAATAGGCAAAGAACAAACTAAGTCATCACTCCTTGCAGATGATATGATGATCTTCTTAGAGAATCCTAGAGAATCAAGTAAAAAACTACTTGAAATAATAAAAAAAAAACCTTTAGCAAAGTTGCAGGATATAAAATACATCCACATAAAATCTTGGCATTCCTATATATTACTAACAAAGCCCAATAGCAAGAGATAGAGAAATTCCATTTAAAGTTACTGTAGACACTATAAAATATTTGGGAGTCTACCTTCCAAGATAAACCCATGGCCTATCTGAACACAATTATAAAACACTTTTCACACAAATAAAGTCAGATCTAAATAAATGGAAAAACATCAGTTGTTCATGGTTAGGTTGAGCTAATATAATAAAAATGACAATTTTACCTAAATTAATGTATTTATTCAGTGCCATACCAATTCAACTAACACAAACTGGACATAGACCAATATCTTACACCATATACCAAAATAGTCAAAACAGGTTCATGATTTTGGAATAAAGGCTGATACTGTAAGCAATATGGGAGAGCAAGGAATGGTTTATCTGTCAGATTTATGGGAAAGGGAAGCATTCATTACCCAACAAAGGATAGACAGCATTACAAAATGCAAAATGGATAGTTTTTATTATGTTAAGTTGAAAAGTTTTTGTATAAACAAAGCCAATGCAACAAAGATTAGGAGGGACACAGAAAATTGGGATAAAATCTTTATAACCAGTGTCTCTGATAAAGTCCTCGTGTCTAAAATACACAGGATACTGAGCAAAATTTATAGGAATACAAGTCATTCCATAATTGAGAAATAGTTAAAGGATATGAACAGGCAGTTTACAGATGAAGAAATTAAAGATACCTGTAGGCATATGAAAAAATGCTCTAAATAATCATTCATTAGAGAAATGCAAATCAAAACAACTCTTAGGTACCCATCTCTCAGACTGGCTCACATGATGAAACAGGAAATTCATAAATGCTGGACAGGATGCAGGAAAACTGGAACACTGTTATATGGTTGGGCTATATCCCAAAGAGATCACGCAAGTGGGTACGGGACTTGTATGTACAAAATTATTAATAGCAACTCTTTTTGTGGTAGCAAAGATTTGGATATCAAGGGAATTCCCATCAATTGGGGAATGGCTAAACAAGTTGTGGTACATGAATGTAATGGAATTCTATTGTGCTATAAGAAATGGGGAACACATGGATTTCATAATAACCTGGAAAGACTACATGATATGATGCTGATGCTGAGTGAAGGGAGCAGAACCAAAAGTACATTGTCATAACCACAGACATATTGCTTCTGCGATAACTAAATTTGATAGACTTAGCCCTTCTCAGCAATACAAGGTTCAAAGACAGCTCCGAAGGACTCATGATGGAAAGAGCCATCTATAGCCAGAGAAAGAACTATGACATCTCAATACAGATTAAGGCAAACTATTTTCTCTCTCTTTTTTTCTCTTCTTATTTGGTTTTCTTCTTCCTTATGATTCATTCCATTGGTCATAATTCTTCTTTACGAGTTGCCTATTCCATAAATAAGTTTAAGGCAAAGTGTAGCAACAATCTGCTAGCAGTTGCTATAAGGTGCAAAACCTGTCAACAACCAGCACACAGGTTCTTTTGATCTGCTTTACTAAGGAAAGTAATGTTAAGGGGTTAACAATCTTACTTTAATCCAACATATACATATATCATTCACTTAGTTCAGGGGAAAAAGCCAGCACCTTGAACTTCAGAGCAAATACATACAAATTACAAACATGCATTCGTAAACAGAACAAATACCATTCACAGTTACCAAGATACCATAAGTATCTGAGTTCAGCCGGGAGGCTCTTAAATTGGCTGGCCAGAGTCCCATGCCTCCAGGATCAGCACTCCACCAAGAGTGAGGGCCCCAAGCAAATAACTCTGTTCTCTCTTTTTATATACTCTTTAGCCATCATCAAACGTCATCTGAGCTACCAGAACTCCGGCTCCTACTATTGGCTCTGGTATCAGCAACTCCCCTTAGAACCCTGAGGGCTTCATGCCCACAAAGGCTTAGCACCTAGTAGATAGGGGTTTGGGCCTAGGGCTTTGCACCTAGTAAGGCTCAATCAAAAACACTTAATTATTTTAAAAGAGTAAGAAAGTACCAACTTAATTGATATTACATGAAGGTATATGTAGAACATATGTTGGATTCCATGCTGTCATGGGAGAGAGAGGGGGAGGAAAGGGAGGAGATAAAAATTTGGAACTCAAAAACTTGTGGAACTGAGTGTTGTAAATTAAAAATAAAAAATCTAAAAAAAGAAATACAGGATAATTTTAATAACTGGAGGAACATTCAATGCTCATGGATTGGCCATGTATATGTAATTAGAATATTGATTTTATGGAGATATCATTACAGATTTAATGATATATCAATAAAATGACCAGAGGCATGTTTCACAAAGCTAAAAAAATAACAATGAAACAATGTTATAGGGTGACTTCATTTTTTTTATTTGAAGACCAATCTTTTATTTTCAGATTTTCTAATTAGTTGTCCCAAGCTTTGCTTTTTTTAAAAAATTTTAGTTTTATTTTAGACTCAAGGGCCAGAACACAAATACAGAATACAGAAGAGAACAAAACATATCATAAACTTAAATATCGAAACTTAAATACAAAGAAAGGAAAAAAGGATGCCGTGTGCATAGCAGAACTTAAGAGAGGATTCAAAATATATAACAGTAGATTTTCATTTCAAGAAAGCCTATATAATAAATAATACGTGTTGTTTTGTGAATTGCCATCTTTGCTTTCTTCCGAGTTTTTTTTTGTTCTCTGCTGTGTACTTTTTTAATTTGTTCTTCCCCCCCCCCACTTCACCCCAAAAGGCTACATACAATAAAGCTTAGATATATTTCTCTATAGCCATAGCTATATACATAAACACATACATATATATAGACATATTCTTTCCCAAACATACTCTACTCCTAATCTTTGCTTTTATATTTGTGCATATCTCTTTTTTCCTATCCCTCCTGATTCCTCTACTTTACTTGACTGACTACCTTGCCCTCCTATTACTTGCCTACCCCCTTCCAAGCATCCCTCCACTAATCCTCCCATTCCGGTAAATCTAAACACCATTCTATACCCCCTTTTATGTATTCATTCATTCTCCCCTCTAAAATTCCCTCCCTTGTCCTCTCCACCCTCACTATACACTTACCATTTTACTTCTTCTAAATTTAGAAGACTTTTATATTCTCCATATGTATGTATGTATGTATGTATGTATGTATGTATGTATTGTTCCCTCTTAAACTCATTTCCTATGAAAGTAGGTTACCAAAACTACAAGCCTTCCTCCACCATCTAAATCTGCTGTAGTCTTACTTCCTCTTGCACTTCTTTTGTATAAAATAGTTACTCTTTTTAGCTGTTTCTAAATGGTTCTACTTTTTAAATTCATATCATAGTCAAGTTTATCCACATCTTTCTTATGAACTTGACCCTTATTAATAAGAATTTTAGACATATATTTTACATTTTATGTTACATAAAAGGTAAAGTATCTGTCCTTATGAATCCCTTATGGTCAGTCTTTAGTATGTGCCTTATGTTTCTCTTGGTTCTTTTATGCTGAAACTTCTATAAACTTGAGGATTTTTTTTTTTTTTTTTGCCGTAACAAAGGAGCCATGTTTTATTGACTGGTTTGACACAGATACAAACGGACACGTTAAAAAGGACCCCAGCCCCGCAGGGAAGCACAGGGAATGGTGCAGAGCGAGGCCTGGGGCCGAGTATAAAAGTTATAAATAAGGGGTGTCCAAAATGGCGATGAACAAGGAAGGGGCAGTGCCAGATCTCAGGCATGCAGAGGCGCCCGGCCCAGCTCTGGCCGCCCTGATTCAGTAAAGTGATGAGTCCCTCCTCCTGGGAGCGGGGAAACGCAAGTGAGCATAGAGGCCTCCCGGGAAGGCCCGGGGGTGGTGGTGGGGGGCGGTAAAAGGTAACTCGAGGTTCACGGTGTAGGTTAAACTGCAGCATTGGACCCAGGCTGGCCTGGTCTGGGAGGTTGGAGCGAGGATTCGGGGTTCGGGGTGGATTTCTAAAGCGGGTCCCTCCACCCTGGTCCATGGTTTCTGGTCTCATTAGGCTGTACCACGCGCGCCACAAGATTTTCCTAAGGGTGGCTTGTGCAGATGTCAGTGCTCAGGAACGTGGGCTGAGGAGAAGAGAAGAGGTTGTGGGAAGGTGGAAGTGAGAAAATGCAGGGATACTCAAGCACAGCCAAGCCCCAAACTATCCCCAAGTCTGCAGCTTGCCGGGCCTCTTGACATGGGGAAGCACCTTCTACAAGGGGGCATCATTCTCTACAAGGAGCCAGCCGCGAGGTCCCAGAGACAAACTCTCATAACCCTCAATTTTTATATGTAATCTTAGTACTAGGTCCTACTTTTACATGCCTGCCCTTCTTCTAATCTCTCCTCTACTCCTAACTGTCCTTTGCAATACTTAGCCCCCTACCCTATAACTACTATTTCTAACCTCCCTCCCTTAGACCTGTTCCACTTACCTCCTTCCCAAAATGTCTCTGAGAAACTGGATAGATTCATAGCTACCTAAGCCTCTGTCCCCTCAACACCAGAGTACACTAAGGACCCAGTGGTCCTTACTAGTGGTAAGTCTACACAACAATATTCTGAAACAGGCCTGCTTTCCAGGCTATATGGCTTTAAGTGTGCTCTCCTGTTGTCCTATGGAAGCCGGGGAACCCATCCTGTGGCCAAAGTAACAATTATTTTGTCAAATATGCCACACAGATCTCCCGACCCACACCCTTTCATGTGCCACCTTTGCTCTAAGTTTCACCAGAAAAGATGGGGAAGATTGTGTTAAAAATCAACACAAGGGACAAAGCCAAAGACTGCAAAGGCAATAGCCACAGCTGGAGGAACAAGGAGTGAAGATGAGGGGATCATAGTCTGAGGTTCCTGCTTCTGAATTCCTTGAAGGAGGATGGCCTCAGTTATGATGCAGCTAGCACCTTAGAACTGCCCTTCGAAGGCAGATGGGAAGCTCCAGCTCTCGTCCCCAGACTTTGACCAAGCACTCAAGTTATCAGAAAGAAAGAATATGCTTGGCTTCTACAGTTCAAGAATAACATAAGGGAGAGAAAGTGGGATTGGGAGTGGGGTAGGGGGGTGGAGGTGGGGATCAAAAGAGGAAGGAGACCAGAACTCCATGGTACACCCAACTTGAAGACCTTACTGACCTGCAGTAACAATGCCTCACAGAAATGGCCCCACTTACTCTGGGAGATAGGGAGAAGAAGACTTCTTCCTGAGGGGGGGGGGAATGTAGACAATATTGGGGGAGAGGCCCTCTGAAAGGGACTGGAGAGGAATTATAGGGGAGGAGGTATCCCTGACCTGACCATTCTGGTCCTCTAATGGTTGAGTACCATAGATAATAAGGTCCAGAGGACTTTGCCTTTCTGACCTGCAGGGAAAGATGGTAACAATGGCAGCCACTGGGAAGTCCATCTAGTTTTAGGGCATGGGGGAATGAAAGTAGGATTTCCTGCCATGGGTGAGGTGGGTCACTAGTGCCCTTACCCCACTGAATACTCTGTATTTGCTCCATCCCAGGGAGCTTGATTTCCTGCAGTGATTCAAATGGCTTCAAAGACAGGAGAGGCTAGGACCCCTCCCCAGTTCCCCCAAACCCAATGGGATGAGCTGCTTCCCAACTCCCCATACTTCCATGCATCACCAAGAAAACTTCGGGCAGTCTTCAGATCTGCTCCAGATACAAGCATCTGGAGAGGCAGAAGTCAAGAGTGGGACAAATGTCAAGAAAATAAATTAATAAATAGGTCCAGGGAGCACTGAGGAAAATACGGGAAAGCTGGGTCCCCCACTTACCACTGGAAGGCTGCCCGGAGGGTAGACCCCTCAGGTTTGAAGAGTCTTGACATAGGTCCATGGGGAGGAAGGTAAAGGGGGACAACCCATTGGACAAGTACTTTGAGGCTCAGAGCCTCTGTTCCATGTGTTGTTCCACAGCCTAGAGCAATAGCTCTGAGTACTGCTCCAACAGAGCCTGTGTCTGTTCAGCTCCCACAGCACTTGGGCTCCCACTTGGGCTAGCTCATCGGCCAGGGCCTCTAGTTCCTCCCGCACTGAAGAGAAGGTGTCATTGAGGAATTGGGCAATCTGACTTTGCCCAGCTGAAGGTGTCCTGGTGCTGGCTACACTATACTCCCTCCCACATACTCTTTACTCCCAGCTGTTCCATGAACATGACACCCCATCTCTTGGCTCCAGACATTTTCTCCAGCTGTCTCCTCGAGGATTTGTTTTTCACAAAGTCTTGAAAGTCTCAAGATTTGTCAAATGTCCATTTTTTTTTCATTTAAAATAATACTTAAATTTTAAGGGTATTATATTTTCGGCCAGAGCTCCAGGTCTTTTGCTCTTCAATATATTGTGTTCCAAGACATACAGTCCTTTATGTTTCTGCTGCTAGGTCTTCTGTAGTCCTAATTGTGGCACTATCATATTTAAATTGTTTTAATCTTGATACTTTTAATATTTTATCCTTCAGCTGGGGGTTTCAGAACTTGAGTATGATATTCCTACGAGTTTTCCTCATAGGATCTCTTTTAAGTGGTGATCAATGGATTTTTTCTATTTCTACTTCCCTGACTTGTTCTGATGCTTCAGGATAATTTTCTTTAATTATTTTTTGTATTATTGTATCAAGATTCTTTTTTTGATCCTAACTTTCAGTTACACTGATTATTTCTATGTTTTCTCTTCTTGATCTATTTTCCACATCTGTTGTTTTTCTTATGTTTCACTTTCTCTTCTTTTTTTTATTATTCATGTTTTGTTTAATCATTTCTTCATCTTTTATAATTTCACTGGCTTCACTTTGCCGAATTCTAATTTTCAAGGTGTCATTTTACTCCTTGAGATTCTGGATCTCCTTTTCTAATTGGTTGACTTTCCTTTCATAACCTTCTTGTTTTTCTTGGATTTTTTTTTAGTTTTTCCTCCATCTCTGTCATTTGATTTTTAAAGTCTTTTTTAAAGATCTTCTGTAGTTTCCTTTGGGGCAAGTGACCATTTAACATTGCTCTTTGGTGGTTTCTTTACTTAAATATCCTCCTCTAAAGATGAACCCTGGTCATCTCTATTCCCATAATAAGGTTCTATGGTTGGATTCTTTCTCCTTTGCCTCTGCATTTTTTGTGGTAATAGCTTGATTTTTGTAATCACCTCTAGCCCTGGGGTATGGGAAATGGTGCCTCTTGCCCCAGATCTTCAGTTCTCTCATCTAGCCTGGGACCAAAGCCAAACCTCCAACCTCCTGTAAGTGGCTACAGCCAGGGGCTTTCTGCCCCACTACTTCTGTACTCACCAGGCATCTACTGGTTCCTTCTTGTTCTCCCCTCTCTTCCCAGCACAGCTGTGTCTCGTGTTCCTCATCAGCAGAGGGTCCTTCAATCTTCCTGGGCTTAAACACAAGACTCCCTTCATTGTCCTGGGGGGCAAAGTTCCAGTGGTTAGGGCCAAGGCAGCATCTGAAACCAATTAACTCCAGGGCTTGCGGTTAGTTGTTTAAGCAGTTTCCCTGCTTGCTAAAATGGAAACTAACTTGGAGGTGTTTACTCCTCTCGGGACCAAACCTGTTCCTGAGATTTTTCTTCAGATCTTCTCAAACTGACCAGGGAAGATCCTGGTTGTGCCCATATTCTTCTTTGTCTCCATCCACACTTTGTTTGCCCTAAGGTGCTATTTTAACTCTTTTGTTGGGGAAAAATCTTGGGAGTTTGGAATTTTCTGACCTACTCCACTATCTTCCCAGAATCCTATTTTGGGTTATTTCTTATAAACTAAAAAACCCACCAGTTGGAAGGATTCGTGTTCTCTATTATTTGTGACTCAAATGATGATTCAAAATAATCCCTCACTAGCATGTTACTTAATCAAAAATCACCAGTAGGGTTCATCTTCTTTTATACTTGCCCTTATCAATGGAATGTGAAGAGAAACTCAGGGATATAGAGCCATTAGCTCTCTTTGATTTTATGTATTAGTCATAGGCAGCCAATTGTATGACAGGATGTCATAGCCAGGTTCAGAATAAACCAGATGGGAAAATGTGTCATTTAGTAAGATGGTGATAGGTCAAGATAATTCTACCTTTGTCTTCATAAGGTCATTTTTGTGACTTTCCCAGACAGACATATTCTTAGGACATATAGCATTTCTCTTGAATGATGAACCAGCAGCCTTATGGGGGACCAGACACTTAAACCTGAATTCAAGAATTAGAATAGCAGCAAATTGAAATTCCAAGAGATTCTTCCTCAAACAGCAAAATTTCACAGTTTAGAGCTATATAATATATTTCTGTATAACTCAAAGCTATAGAATTGCTATATTTCTTTCATGTGTTAGCCTTAAAATTTCATCTAAATTTTTTTAACTATTCAAAAATTTCATCTGTTCATAACCATCATGCCCTGCCCCCACAACACACCTTGGTCAGCAGATAAAGCGAAAGAGAGAATGCCAGACCACTTCTAAATGCATGAGAGGAGAATGAGATGAGACCCCCTAGCAGAGCCCATGTAGGGAAGTAGGTCACAAAACCTGGGCACAATTTCTCTGTGGTATCAGAGGGAGCTGTGGCTTTAGAAGTAGGTAATAGTTCAACCTTGATCCAGGACTAACTCAGGCACAATAACAATATTTTTCTGTAAGTATTTAAAGATGGGTGCAAGCTAGCAGATGGCCACCAGTGAATGTGACTTGAAACTAATTAAAAGCTACACAAGTTGGACAAGTGGCTGTCAAACAAGTTGCCACTGGGGTGGTGTCTGGAGTAACATACTCTGCTTGATTTAATCTATTATCTCTTGTTTGCCACAATGATCCCTGCTCCATGCACTAAAAAAAAATCATATGTGGGAAAGAGTGGCTTACCTTCTTCAGTCACCTAAACCCAAGAGAACTATTTGGAATTGTATTGTCTTTTACCACTTCTTCACCACAAGCTGATGCGCAGTGAATATTTCAAAATAAAAGCATTAAAAGGCATAATTACCTGAGTTTCCAAATGATCCCAAATGACACCTACCTACTATTCAAAAGTTTCATTTCTCCACTTTTGGTTGGAAAGACTCTAGTCCCTCAAATAACAGCACTGCAGTTTCCCAGTACCATTAGCAGGGCTCACACCTTTGATCCAGCAATACCACTTCTAGGTCTGTATCTCAAAGAGCACATAAAAACATGAAAAAGACCCACATGTACAAAAATGTTTATATCAGCTCTTTTCGTCATGGCCAAGAATTGAAAATTGAGGGAATGCCCATCAACTGGGGAATGGCTGAACAAATTGTGGTATATGAATGTGATGGAATACTATTGTTCCATGAGAAATGCTGAGCAGACCACATTCAGATTAACCTGGAAAGATTTTCATCAACTGAGGCTGAGCGCAGTGAGCACGATCAGGAAAACATCGTGCATAGTAGCAGCAACGTGGCTGAATAACTAACTTAGATAGACTTAGCTCTTCTTAGCAGTGCAGTGATCTAAAATAATTCCAAAGACTCATGATGGAAAATGCTATCCATATTGAGAAAAAGAATTATGGTGTCTGAATGCAGATTGAAGCATACCGTTTTCCTTTTTTTTTCTTTCTCCTGTTTTTCCCCTTTGGTTTTAATTTTTATTTCAAATATGACTAATGTGGAAATGTATAATATGATTGTACATGTATAGCTCATATCAGATTGCATACCATCTTGGGAAGGGACAGGAGAAGGCAGGGGAGAAAATTTAAAACTCAAAATCTTATAAAAGTAAATACTGTAAACTGAAAATAAATAAATATTTTTAAAAGAAATACATATATATTAATCTTATTAAATCCCTTATTATTTCTCTTTCCTTTTCCCTTTTTATGTTTCTCTAAGTCTTGTATTTGAAAGTAAAGTTTTAGATGCAACTCTGCAGTCCTCTGTCTCATTGAATGTCCATTTCCCCCCCAAATGATTATGCACACTTTTGCTAGGTATATGATTCTTGGCTGTAATACGTTTGTAATCATTTGCCCTCTGGGATGTCATATGCAAGTTCCTGATCCTTTAATATAGAAGCAAGTAAATCTTGTGTTATCTTGACTGTGGTTCCACCATACTTGAATCATTTCTTTCTGTCTGCTTACAGTATTTTCTCCTTGACCTGAGCACTCTGGAACTTTGCTATAATATTCCTGGCAGTTTTCATTATGGGATCTTTCAGGACGTCATCATTGGATTCTTTCAATTCCTATTTTACCTTCTAGTTCTAGAATCACAGAGAAGTTTTCTTTGATCATGTTTTGAAAGATGATGTCTAGGCTCTTTTTTTTTGATCATGACATTTATGTAGTGCAATAATTTTTAAACTCTCTCCCCTGGATCTATTTTCTAGATCATTTGTTTGTCCAATGAGATATTTCACATTCTCTTCTGTTTTTTCCTTCTTTTGGTTTTCTTTTATTGTTTCTTGATTTCTCATAAAGTCGTTAGCTTCTTTGTGCTCGATTCTAATTTTAAGGAATTATTTCCTTCAGTGAGGTTCTGTATCTCCTTTTCCATTTGACCAATTCTACTTTTTTTAAATTTTTTTTTGTTTTTTTTATTTTAATTTATTTTTATTTTTAACATGTTTTGTTTTCAGCATTGATTTTCACAGGCGTTTGAATTACAAATTTTCTCCCCATTTCCTCCCTCCCCACTCCAAGATGGTGTACACTCTGGTTGCCCTGTTCCCCAGTCTGTCCTCCC
>JAQQSZ010002847.1:0-14622 GCA_028646595.1 Phalanger gymnotis
AGATTCAGTCATTCCCCCTGACGTACCCCCTCTTCCCTTCCAACAGAACTGCTTTTTCTTGCCACTTTTATGTGAGACAATTTACCCCATTCAATCTCTCCCTTTCTCTCTCTCTCAATATATTTCTCTCTCATCTCTCAATTTTATTTTATTTTTTAGACATCATCCCTTCATATTCAACTCACCCTGTGCTGTGTGTGTGTGTGTGTATTGTGTTCAAAAACCCTAGTACTGAGAAAGGTCTCATTAATTACACATATCATCTTTCCATGTAGGAATGTAAGCAAAACAGTTCAACTTTAATATGTCCCTTATGAAGTCTCCTTCTTGTTTACCTTTTCATGCTTCTCTTGATTCTTATATTTGAAAGTCAAATTTTCTATTCAGCTCTGGTCTTTTCACTTAGAAAGCTTCAAAGTCCTCTATTTTATTGAAAATCCATATTTTGCCTTGGAACATGACATTCAGTTTTGCTAGTTAGGTGATTCTTGGTTTTAATCCTAGCTCCACTGACCTCTGGAATATAATATTCCAAGCACTTCGATCCCTTAATGAAGAAGATGCTAGATCTTGTGTTATCCTGATTGTGTTTCCACAATATTCAAACTGTTTCTTTCTGGCTGCTTGCAGTATTTTCTCCTTGACCTGGAAACTCTGGAATTCAGTGGCAATATTCATAGGTGTTTTCTTTTTGAGATCTTTTTCAAGAGGCCATTGGCAGATTCTTACAATTTCAATTTTACCCCCTGGCTCCAGAATATCAGGGCAGTTTTCCTTGATAATTTCTTGAAAGATGAGGTCTACCTTTTTTTTTTTTTTGGTCATGGCTTTCAGGTAGTCCAATGATTTTTAAATTATCTGTCCTGGATCTATTCTCCAGATGAGTGGTTTTTCCAATAAAATATTTCACAGTCTTCCATTTTTTTTCATTTGTTTGGTTCTTTTTTATAATTTCTTGTTTTCTCATAAAGTCACTAGCTTCCACTTGCTACAATCTAATTTTTGAGGTGGTATTTTCTTCAGTGACCTCCTTTTCCATTTGGCTAATTCTGCCTTTCAAGGCGTTCTTCTCCTCATTGGCTTTTTGAAGCTCTTTTGACATTTGGGTTAGTCTATTCTTTAAGGTGTTATTTTCTTCCTATTTTTTGGGTCTCTTTTAGCAAGTCATTGACTACTTTTTCATGGTTTTCTTCCATCACTCTCATTCCTCTTCCCAATTTTTCCTCTACTTCTCTTATTTGGTTTTCTAAATCATTTTTGAGCTTTTCCGTTGCCTGAGACCATTTTCTTGTAGGCTTTTGTTGTAGGCTCTTTGACTTTGTTGACTTCTTCTGACTGTATATTTTGATCTTCTTTGTCACCAAAAAAGGAATCTAGAGTTTGAGTTTGAGTCTGAGTTTCAGTCTGAGTTCATTTTTGCTGCCTGTTCATGTTCCTAGCCAACTACTTGACCCTTGAGCTTTTTGTCAGGGTATGACTGCTTGTTAGAGTATAAAGTACTTTGTCCCAAGCTTTAGGGTCCAAACATTGCTGTTTTCAGAGCTACTTCTACTCCACCATCACCCCAGGATCTGTCACAGCAGTGCTCCTCCTCCTGCAAGAACTGCCAACCAGACCCGCAATCCAGATCCAAGTAGGGCACAGCAAGAGAACTTGCCTCTGTGCCCACAAAGCACTCCTTGCACTCCTGCTCTGTTCTGTTGCTTGATTCCTCCCACCATGTGATCCAGTGACTTGGGAAGCAGCTGACACCGAAGCTTTGCAGGCATCTTCAGAAGCTTCCTGCTGCTGCCACCACCACTGATGCACCACTTTCACCACCCCCAGGGATGGGGCAGGATCACTCTAACCTTGATCCTGCAGTTTCCCACTATCTGCTCTTTGGCGTTTGTGGGTTGAAAAGTCTGGTAACTGACACAGCTCAATGATTCATGGCTTTAAGGCCTATTCTGGTTGGCTGACTCCAGGTCTCATCTGTCTTGGCAGGGGGGTGGGTGGATTTCACTCTGCTCCCAGCACCTTGCAATAGACCCCTCCCAGTGACCATCCAGGCTCCCCTGGGCTGGATACCTGTTTCCCTCTGGTATTTCATGGGTTCCACAGCTCTAGAAGTTGTTCAGAGCCATTTCTTACAGGTGTTTGCAGGGATTTGGGGGAGGGCTTAAGTAAGTCCCTGCTTTCCAGACACCGTCTTGGCTCCACCCCTGGTGATCAAGACCTTTTTTAATTATCAGCAATATATATCTGTTAAAACAGTTTATGATTCCATTATACTTCTGAGTTCTACGCAACAGAGTTGAGTTATGTTGCATTTACAATTCAATAAAACCCTATATCATTTTTACATAAACCAGAGTTTAGCCACATGTCTCCTCACAGTTTTGCGTGATTGACTGTTTTTGTACAATGTAAGCTTTTCTATCTAACTCCATTAAATTCAATCCTATTAGAATAGTTCCATCATTTCATCCTGTCACAGTCTTTCTATATCCAGTGCCTTAGTTATAACTCCAAGTTTTTCATTCTCTAAGCACATATATTCCATTTATAACTTCAATTAAGTTTCTGTTGACTCTTTTGAAGAAATCAGTCAATTATAAAACTGGGGTACACTCCAATAGAGACCTCCACAAGTATGTCATAAGTCTATTAATTTTATTCCTTTTTGTGTATTTATTCTGTTATTTCTGAATCCATACAAAGGGCATATCATATAACTCATATTTATTTACCTATCTACAAGGATGCTATGATAAACTTTGAGAAATATCTCATAGATGCTGTAATCCAGTCTGATACAATATGATCTAATTTAATCAAATCTGACCAACATTTCTTAACTAACTACTCACTCAAAGCAATACACTGTTCCTGGCAAAGGGGAAATAGTAATATGGGGGGGGGGAAGCCCCGAATACATGGACATCCCATTGGTAGGGAATCTAATTCATTCTCCACTGAGATTTACTCTACCATCATGTCCTGGTGTTGAGTATGTTTCCACTCACCACTCCAGTTTTTCACATTCCTTTGTCACCCTCTAAGAGCACATAAGTCTTGGTACTCAAAACTCATCAATATTCTACACACCTGGGAAGTCTCTAAATGGATGGTGACTCCTCCCAAAACCACCATTTAAGGAATGTGTCCAAACCAGTTTTCCCTTCTTTTCCCAAAGCCTACTGTCATTTGAACTTCTCTATCATTCCTCTGTGCTATGTTCCTATATCTTTCCCCAACTTTTCACTTTCCTTTTTGTCAAGTGCCTTCCCCATTAGACTACAAGCTCTGAAGCAAAATTTATGTTTCTTTTTTTTGCATTTGTTCCATTTACTCTTAGTATGGTGCCTGGCTCATAATAATAAGTGTTTATTGTGTGTGAGTGACATATTCTCATCTACCAATATAGTAATCTTCAGGTAAAAATAAATAAAAAGAAATGACATTAGCTTGGTGTGACTTGTTCTTAATGCACTCATACTGTCTTACAGTGATTATTGTATCCTCTCCTCAGAACTCACAAACACACTTCAATAATGTATTTTAGAATATTTATTAGGAATCAGATCGAGACTCACCACCTACACTACAAAGAATAGGTGTACTTTTTGTTGTTGTTATTGCTTTTCAGGTTTGCACTTTGAGTTGTTCTTATATTTGTCCTTCATTCTAGTAGAGGACCATGACATCAGGAAGATGATGACATGACTTGCAGTTGACTTTGATTTGAGGGAAGAAGGGCTGTGGAAGGTCACCAGCCTCACTTTCACCTCTAGATCCATCTGGGCCTAGTGGCTAGATATTCATCAGGGTGACTGGAGATGGCCCAAGATGTAATGAGAGACCACGACCCTTTTAAGCTAAGATCTTTGCACTTGACTTTGATTTGTGTGGGGGAAGAGGGGAGGGCTGTGAAAGGTCACCAGTCTTACTTTCTCCTCCAGAGCCATCTGGGGCCAGTGGCCAGATATTCATCAGAATGACAGGAGATGATCCAGGATACCATGGAAAAGTCTGGTCCTTTTAAGCCAAGGTCTTTTCAGTTTCTCACTTTGAGCGAGAACAACAACCTGTTGCTGTTTGCCTATCTCTGGTATTGAGGAACTTCCATTTCTCTATGGTATTTTTTCAAATGTTATTCTTCATTCCTATCTGTCTTTTTATATTCTACCTGCCTCCCATAAAACCCTTCTATTTTTCTTAAATATTTATTGCAAACCACAACTTATTCTGGGCTTTTCCCTTTCTGGAATTATGCTTTAAATTGTATGTCTATTTTATTTTTATTTAAATTATCTCACTTTCCCCTATGTATTCTCAATGCCCCTTCCAGAAAGAAATCTCACAATTAAAAAAAATTAATTAAGAAAGAAAAAAAAAACAAATAGGAAAATTAATGAGAAAAACTACAATTTTGGAAAAGAAAATGTGAGAATGTGTGTAACATTTCTGGTATTATTACAGAACTATGATACTTCCTCATTTCCACATATATGTGTGTGTGTGTGTATACACACATATCATTCTATATATGTACATATATACATATACATAAACATATATATATATACATATACACATATATATTTGTGTGTGTGTGTGTGTGTGTGTACAGAGAGACAGAGGCAGAAAGGTGGCTAAATGGATAAATTGTTGAGCCTAGAGTCAGGAAGATCTGAATTCACATTTGGCCTCAGATGCTTACTAACTCTGTGAACCTGGAAAAGTCACTTAACCCCTATTTGTATTAAACCACTGAAGAAGGAAATGGCAAACCACTCCAGTATCTTTCCCAAGAAAACATAGTAGACAGTATTAGTCTCCATGGAGTCATGAAGTCAGACAGACATCAACGGATGACTAAACAACAAACACATACAAGTGTGTATGTATGCATGTATGTATGTATGTATGCATGTATGTATGCATAAGTATGTATTTATACATGTATGCACATGTGCAGATATATATTTGAATGTGCACATGTGAATATATGGCATATACATAAGCCATAATTATGTGTCTACACACCTATACCCCATACATTTGCATTTATATATGCACATGTACATATACATAATATGTGAATAAACATCTGTGCAATGCATATGTGAATATCTACATCTATAATATGTCTTCACATATGTGTGTGTGTATATAACATATATGCATGCTACTGAGTTTTTTGGATAGTTATCTTGTTATTTTGAGATAATCATTGCTTTTCTTCCTCATTGGAATAACTGGTGTAATCAGAATTTCAGTCTAAACTATTCCTATTTGTATTGAACAGACTTTCCTTTGTAGAATTTCAGTTAATGTGATTTAACATATAGTCTGCTAAACACAAAGTAACTTTCAGAAAAAAAAAAACATTTTTTTCCGGTCCTAGTTAACTTTAACTCTAAAGTAACATACTTTCTTCTCAACCAAAGTCAGTGAGAACCAAAATGTGAATGACCTTTAATGAAAAGTCTGAGCTTATTTGTTACATGATAGGTAGTCAAAATGTTTCGAATTATGGGTAGAATTATCATTTTGTTAATAGGGCCTATTTATGTAGTAGTAGCAGACAAGCAGAGATGAAGGGAAAGTTAATTATACCGACAAGATATGAAGAGACAAGTTGCTTCAGCCATGCTCCATAATTCTTGTTATTCAGTCATGTCTGACATTTTCTGACCACATTTGGGATTTTCTTGTTAAAGATACTGGGATACTTTGCCATTTCCTTCTTTACCTCATTTTATAAATGAGGAAACTGAGGCACACAGTGTTAAGTGACTTGCCCAAGGTCACATAACTAATAAATATCTGACAGTAGATTTGAACTCAGGTCTTCCTGACTTTGTCTAAGTACTTTATCTATTGTCCCTGGGCCATAATTAGACTGGTGGAAATAAGAATGGATTAAAGGAACAAAAAGATCGTAGAGCTACGATCTTGAGGAAATGGATAGTGAATGAGACAAAGAACTCAAAGACTTATATATTCCTCAGCTATAAGCTATCAAGTTTCTCCATGAAGCTATTAGTGATCAAGCGACTACAAGAATTTTCCCTAGCTTTCCATCAGGCACCCTTTCAAAATGCTGGATTTTTGCTGCTATAGAATTTGTTTAGTCATTTTTACATGTATTTGGAAGGGTTTAGGGGAAAGATCAAGCAAGTCCTGCTTTTACTCTGCCATCTTGGCTCTGCCTCCTTCATTTTATCATTAAGATTAAGGACACCACATTGAGATTTTCAGAGCATATACAAAGTAAAAACGACACTTAAAAGATGAAATCTGGAAGAAAATCTGGGGAGTCCAAATAGCCCAGAAAAGTTTTGGCTTAAAGTGCATGGAATTTTGAAAATTCTGAGCAATGGATTTTTAAGTTGCTTGAAAAAAAATATTAACTATTAGGAAAAAATACAAATATTATTTAAAAAGTGATTGAAAACAATAACTACAAAACACTATAAATACACTTCCTAATCTATATTTAAAACTCTTTTCGACAACTATACATGCATGTAGATAGAGATTTTTACTGAATGAACTCTTGATCCAAATAGAAGAAACCAAGCTTTTAAAATGTCTTTATTGATGCCTTTTGTTTTTACATTCCATTCATTTCTAAATATGATCTGCTTCTTTCCATTATTATTCTGGTGAGAGAGAGAGATTGAGAGAGAGAGAGAGAGAGAGAGAGAGAGAGAGAGATTATTCAGCAAAACCAACTAATCCATTTACTATATTTGATAAGTAGATGTGATATTCTACTAGCATAATCCCTAACCTTCTTCTTCCCTCTTTTACAAGGAGGGATACATATATACATACATACATACATATATATATATATATATATTTTTTCCTCCACTCCTTTCTGGAGCAAAACTCCAACATTATCATCCTATTGTGTTCAATTTTGTTTTATTGATCTTCTATAGTCATTAATGTGCTAATTTTGTGTGTGTATGTGTATGTGTGTGTGTATGTGTGTTTGTGTGTATTCTGATTCCTCTTATTTACTCTATGACTTCATATTGGTCTTTCTGCTCATTTGAATTCTTAATTTTTTGTTTCTTATTTTAAAACCAAAGTATCGTAGGATTATTGATTTAGACCTGAAAAGGACATTCAACAGTATTGCATCTAAACTCTCTCTTTTTACAAGTGAGAAAATTGAAGCCCAGAGTGTTTAAGTAACTTGCCTGAGGTTACATAAGTTATAACAGGCATAGATAGTATATGAGTCCAAGTCTACTAACTACAATTCCATGCAGAAGAAATTTTCCCTATAATCTATACAGAAAAATAATAACAATAATACAAAACACAACATGAGTCAAAGGAGAATGGCTTTTATCTTGCCAGTGACATGCAGTTTGATCTGTATCTCATTTTCATTAGACCATTGGTGCAATAGTTGAGGAAGTACTACTTATGGACAATGAGCTAAACCCAGAATGGAATCAGTAGAAAAGTACAAACTGAGTAGTGCTCCCAGTGGTTTCCAAATGCTTTCTGATGCTACACTCCATTTGTGCATCCTCATTATTTTTTCAGTGATACAACATATTTATGTCTCATGGACTCTAACAGTTTCTGAAGAATCAAATATTAAGTGACCCTAAGTGAGATGCTTGGCAGATTAAAGTTATTTGCAATATTTTAACCAGTGAAAATTTAGCTGCAAGAAACATTGTAAAATTTGCTATCTAGTAAATGGGTAATGCGGAAAGGAAGTGGATTTGTCAAATAGTGAGATTATGATTTAATTTACTCTCGGTCAACAATTAATAGGATTATATAGACAAAAAAATACGGAAGGTACCCAAGTAGGGATGATTTGTAATCTGTACAATTGAAGGGAGTGATAACTTAGATGAAATCTTTGATCATTAAAGGATCCAAAATAATCATCCTTCTGAATTATCATCATAGGAGGGGGGTGATATTACACCTTCTTATAGGGAAAAAATTTCCTCATTTTTTAAGGAATTGATGGCGGCACCAGCAGTATCAGCACGGGTTACTCAAACATTGATAGTACTTATTTTATTTCAACTGTTTCTTTGAATAAAATTAAAATTATATAAAATGTTTTTTACAGTGGGAAAGAAAGGAGTGTCAGGTAAGTTTATTACAACTCTAATTCAAGTTATCAATTTTGCCTAAATATGCTTAAATAATATGCTTCATTTTTCTACTTTGTATGATTTTGATTAAGTATCTTTTTTCCTTCATTGTTCTTTCTCCTATTGCATAAAGAAATAGCAATCAACTTCATATTGTTTATTTCTGGCTCTAGGAAAATGGTAGGAACTTGGATCTACTCATGGCCAATCATGATTCTATGAAATATATTTAGCATTTCTCACCTTTTGAATGATAAGCATGTAGTTTCTTTTTACTCTATTCAATCTTAGCTCTTCATTTTAGGATACTCTTTTTTCAATATTTTCCAGTGCTATAAGTAAATGTTAGGTATATAGAGGATGTTTCTACAGTCTGGACACATAGGCAAAAATGTTTATTTTCAAGATATGACTGAAATTTTCAACATTTTATTCAATTGGAATATTAACAAATAACACCTTCAATTCCTTTTTAATGCAGAGGTTGATGTGCTTTGCAAAATTCATGTGAACTCAATGCAATAACTCCACATTGCTGTCAATTGCCTATGTGTCCAGACTTTAGGAACACCATGTATATCACCTTTCAGTCAAAACATCTTAAGTTCTCATAGATCATGTCAACAGTCTGGAAGTTTTTTTTCAACCTAAAGTCATAGAAAATTCCTGATTTTAACACACATAGCTAATGATATTAAAATTGTTTACTATGTTTGTACTAAAAAGAAAATCATAGTTTTAGTAATTGGATTACATTCACACTAAAAAGAAACAGTTTATTGGATGTCACTAATGAGGGGATTGTAAATAGGAAGTTCATATTTTCATGTATTTTAATCAACATGATTAGCTGTTGGAGCCTAGTGTTAATTAAAACTTAAGCAAATATACTTAAGACTTTTACACTTAAAAAAACTTATGTACTTAAAATTTTATAATTAAACTTAAGCTAATCATGTTAATTAAAACTTAGACAATACACACTAGTTATTTTGAATGAAAATTCAGAATGAATGGTAAGTTTCATGGAAATGCCTTCCCTGGGTAGAACTAGCAGATGAGAACAATTCTTCCAATGGTGATGAAGGCAGTTAAAGCAGATATTGTGGAGCACTCAGCACTTGGTCAGACATAAAAGATGCCAAGGCCATCCACTGTAAAATTGCCAGTTGTCTTGACTTTTGTCTTGCCACTAGACTTTGATGGCTCTGGAAGAGAGAGTGAGGCTTATGACTTCATGCATCTCTGCTTCACTTAAATATTATCTATGTGCATGTCAATTTGCCATGATGTCATTGGTCTTCTTAGAAAATGAATATTACCATTTTACAGATGAAGAAACTGAGACAAATAAAGGCTAAGTGCATTTCCCAGGGTAACACAAGTGGTACATGTCTGATACCAGTTTTGAATTCAGGTTTTTCTGACTCCAGGCCCTGGCTCTGCTTTAAAAATATATTAGTTAATTGATTAATATTGGGTAATCATGAGTAATAGCATTTATATGATGCCTTATGGTTCGTAAGTGCTTTATAACTGTTATTTCATTCAATCCTCACATCAGCCCTAGAAGGTAGATGCTATTATTATCCCTGTTTAAAAGATGGTGAAACTGTGGCAGGAAACAGTTAAGTGACTAGTCAGTCACAAAAACATTAAGTGTCTCACCTGGCTTTGAACCGAAGCTTTCCTGCCTCTAGGTCCAATGCTCCATCCACTGTGCCACCTAGCTATAGATAAAATCCCTGTGGAAGAGGGAAGCCCAATCAATCACTACATATTAGGATTCATCTAGGATAATACTGGGCCCTTTGCATTTGCAAACACCTCCTAGAGAGATTTTTCAAGAGTAATACTTATTATTAGATACTCAAGTTTTGGGATTCTACTAGAGAGAAATTTACATTTCTTTCTCTTTGTTTTATGCTTTAATTATATGGTCATATTTTTGTAGTGCGTTTCCCTTAAAATTAATTTTATATGATTTTTACAGACTTTTACAGTTTTCTTTTAATTTAAAGAATTTCTGAGGCCTTGCTTACCATATTGTAATACTGTAGGCTCATATACGTAACTCCATTCATAATAATAGCCATTTGGAACATGCACTATCTTTGCACTTGCTCAGAATCTCAAAGCCTGCTTCCAGTAACATGACACTTCAGCCAGGTGAACACATAAGGAGGTCCTCTTGGCGTTCCACTCCGGGCAGGATAGTTTGCTCCTAAACAAGAGATATTGCCAGTCACAGGCTCACTGGTTTTCTCCTCCTCCATGTATTCATGAAGTGTTAATTAACAGGTTTCTCTGACTTAAAAGCCATACAAAGAAGAGCACAGGAAGTACTCCCCATTGAGGCTTATAATTTAGCATGATCACAAGGCTAATGGGATAGAGTGTAAAGATTCTTTAGAAAACCAGCTGGCCGGGAGACATGTTTCTTGGCTCAATCACTACCACATACCTCTGTGACCCTGAACAAATTATTTAACAACTCCAAATTTCTTTCTTCTCTTGTAAAATAATATTAGATACTGGACTTTGATTGAAGAGACAAATGGATTCCTTACACTCATACACTCATGTATTAGCAAGGTAATAAACACAACATCGGTGAAAACTGTGAATATATTTATGTAATTCTGTATTGCAAAATATGAGATACTCTCCATATAGATGGTACAAGAAGTAAAACATTTATTCAGATACCAGATGAACAGATCCCATGACCAATAAGTGAAGTCCACCCAAGTAGCAAGCAACTCCCAAAACCAGTAAGCCCACTTTATCATAACAGCAAGGAACTGAAAATACAATATCACAGCATGCAGCCTCACCATCCCATAACCTTCCACCGTCCTACTGGGGCCTTGCCAACAACAATCGCTCACAGCACAGCACATGCCTGCTTTTTCCCTCAGCTCTAACTGCTCTCTAAGCATTTACTGTGACACATTTTCCTTTTCCTCTCAGCAAGCTCTTCACACCACATGTGACTTAAGCTTCCTATGATATTAGCAGGTCACGTGGCCTTTTAATGGGTAGGAAAAATCTTCAAATCTAAATTGTCATTACAATTCACTAGCTGTGTAATCACTTACTAGTTATAGCCAGTCTCTTGACTTCTCAGAGACTCAATTTACTGATTTGCCAAACTTGGGCAATAGTATTTGTACTATCTGTACCTAGTATTGTTTTAGGAAAGGCATTTGGATAACATTCCAGAGCTATGTTCACATTAGATGCAGCCGTTGTCATTACTGCTGCTACTGCTGATGGCTCTTAGTCTAGGATACCTTCAAGTTCAGTGACTTCAGGAACTTATATTTACATGCTGTTCTTTAAATAAATATTTAGAAAGATGAGTTTATGATGTCTTAACTGCTAAATCAATGCAACTCCAGAGTAATAGTTTTCCCCCACATTTTGCCTGTAAGACAAGCATTACTTGGTTGACTTTTATATATTTATGCCTGGTATATATTTTTTTCTATAACAAGAGAAAAAAAATTAGATTGATTTTGGTTTTACATCACCTTCCACTTGAATTCTAATTTTAATATTCAATTATTGTTCCTGGTAAGAGGAACATATGCAGAATGGGAATCCTGGAAATATTCTTAAACCTGTAATAATGAATAGTAGATGTTGCAGCAACACCAGAATTGTTCCCTCACAACTGAGTCTTTTTTATTAGCACCTTCCAGAATGGCATGACATACATAATTTAAGTGACTTCAGGCAGAGGAACACCAAACGAAGAAGATTCATAAACAATATGAATGTGTTTGTAGTCTCACAGACACAGGAAAATATATGCTCTCCTGCACTCCAATTTTCCATCTCCAACTACATGTAGTATATATCCACTTATGCTTTATAATCGCAGAATGCAGGAATGAATAGGACCTCAGAGTCAATTTATTCCAACCAATATTAAAAAAAAAAGATTCCTCCCTATATATTTACATAAGAAGCCATTGTTAGAATATTTTCCGCTAATATTAGGTGTAATTATTTCTAATTCTTAGAGAGTCAAACCTACCAAGTCTAATCCATCTTCCATATGGCATGCCCTAAGTTCTTTTAAGATAGCTCTCATATACCCATTAAGCCTCTTCTTCAGAATAAATGTTCACAGTTTTTCAAATGATAGTTAGATGGAAAGAAACTGACAACACATATAATCATCTTGTGGAAAAACTGTCCTAAATATCCTTCTCTTCTTCAAGGCCCCCATATAAACTATTCCTATTACTTTCAGTTGTTTAATATGCTCTCAGTAATCCATGCTGGAAAATTCAGTGAAATCAGTGTCTAATCCTATCATCTCTTTGACTCTTAGTTAAAAATAAGCTAGCATATCTGGTTGATTCTACATACAAATCACAACTATCCCCTTTTCTTTCCTCACTTTGCTTCTATTAGCGTTTGGGCTGTCATTGCATATTACTTAAACTATTGTAATAGTCTCCTAAATAGTGCCCACCTCTATTTTCCCCCTTCTCTAGTGCATCTTCCATACAGTTGCCTAAATAATACTGTAAAATACATCTGACCATTTCGCTATCAAGAAAACAGCAAACAATAATAAACAAATAAACTGCCTTCATACTGGGAATGGGATAATACACTAAATCTTTACCCCAATAATTAAGGCATTCCACCATCTGGCTCCAATGTTCCTTTCCTTATTTCATGTTATTGCCTTTCACTGAGTTTGTTTTTTTCTGTCTAAACTTTTAACAGATCTCACTCTTTATTCCCTTATTCCTGCATATTTTCAAAAAGTATCTACCAAGCTTGAAAAAATTCCTCCTCTTTAATTTTCTTGTTAAAACAATCTTCCTTCAAAAAAAAAAAAAAAGAAGCTCAGGTACAGCTTTCTCATTGAGATTTTCCTAATGACCCCACCTACCTTCCCAGCTGTAAATGATCACAATCTGCTCGATTTTTTTCCCCAAAACACTCCAGATTTCTTTTGCCTTGATTTTTCCTTTCTATTCTAACATATAACACTTTGTGTACATATCTTTAGGCCTTGCTAGACTGTAAGCTTGTTAATGGTAAATATTTGTGTTTCTTTTTCCCTTTGTGTACCCTTGATCTAGCATATAGCCATGCGCATATTTCAATAGAGATATAATCTCCTCCAGGTATGTATTTTGCTGAACAGCACAGATTATTATTTATTCACACTTTCTCATCCTATATTACATATGTATGTATGTGTGTATATAAGTATGCATGTATGTATATCCTTCTTTAAATCAGCTCATACAGGTCCTTCTGCCTCATAGAGGTGCCTGGGATTTCTTGACAGAGAATAGATGCCAAATGAACAGGCCAGGGAAGCATATCCATCCATCTTTACTCTATTTCCAATAGTATATTTCTTTGAAAAACAATTTATGTCACGTGTTCTATATAATTCTTTAGGATAATGTCAAACATGAGCCTCTCCATTGTATTCTGCCATCTTGCCGTCGCATGGCATTACTGAAAGAAAAATTTTGTGGAAAAAAAAAATTATCCCTTTGTTTCTGAATAAGCTTGATGTTTTTAAAAGTACTTCATGATTTTCCAGAGGCAATCAATTCAGCCCACTATCCTCTTCCTATTCATTTCTAGGAACAGTTCTTTATTCATCCTCTGTGATCAATATATATGATTGTTGTATGCTTTTACAATCTTCATGTCTTAGGCTGAAATACTCCTTCAGTCACGCCATGCAAGAGAGAGAGAGAAAGAGAGAGAGAGAGAGAGAGAGAGTTAGTTTGAAGGCCCTCTCCACGCACCCCTCCCCTTTAGATCATGCAGCCACAAGAATCAGGCCTGGTCTTTGGCTTTTTCATCCATGACTTTCTGTTCTATGTAAAGCAATTGAAGTCTTCCATAAAGCCAAAATCCCTAGCCTTGGGAAACCAAGAATCCATAAATGACAGCTAGAAGTTGTAATAGCTCATCCTTAGACCAGTAAGGGGCCTGGAGCTTGGCAAAAGTCAGCAATACAGGGCTTAGATATGAACTTGATGGGATTAATGTTATATAACAACTGAGTTCAGCTGTGAACCTAACTTCCCCCTCTGTCCCAGAGACTGATGAAGTCTGGGGCAGTGATGGAAGGGATTCTTCCCCTGAAGTCTTGTAGGAAAAAAAAAAAACAAAACCTCATACGTTTTTCCGTGCTATTTCTTTGAAGTAAATATCTCTTTGTAAATGCAGAGAGAAAGACAGAGGGAGAAAGAGAAAGAATATGCATAGGCCAGCACTGTGGACCACTGCTCAAGACAATGTATATTCTTTTTCTCTATTTTTTTAATGCTTTTAAATATTATTT
The DNA here is from genome assembly GCA_028646595.1 of Phalanger gymnotis. NCBI lineage: Eukaryota > Metazoa > Chordata > Mammalia > Diprotodontia > Phalangeridae > Phalanger > Phalanger gymnotis. Next base: position 14,470 of record JAQQSZ010002847.1, read on the forward strand.
ATTTATTTAAGATATTTATTTTTTAGCAATGATTTCCACAAGAGTTTGAATTACAAATTTTCTCCCCATTTCTTCCCTCCACTCCACTCCAGAATGGCATATATTCTGATTGCCCCATTTCCCAGTCAGCCCTCCCTTCTGTCACCCGATTCC
>JAQQSZ010002848.1:0-14622 GCA_028646595.1 Phalanger gymnotis
CCCTGCTTCCCTCTGCCACTTTGTGGGTTCTGCAGCTCTAGAATTGGTTCAGAGCCATTGTTTTATAGGTTTTTGGAGGGATTTGGTGGGGAGCTCACGCCAGTCACTGCTTCCCAGCCGCCATCTTGGCTCCGCCCCCCAAGATAAGTCTTCTTGACTCCAGGCTTGGCACTCTATCCACTACTCCACCTAGCTTCTCATGAAGGAGGGTGAAATTTCATAAAAGGACTTTTAAAAGTATTTATTGATTAGGAAGTCACTAGTAATCTGTGAATGGATGGTTTCATTAGAGAGGGGAGGGCAGAAGCTGGAGCACGGCTGAAGTGAGTACATAGAGAGAACCCAGAAGCATCTGGTGTAGCAATCAGTCATGGAGACAATCAGGAAATATTTGCTAAGCACCTACTGTATACCCAGCACTATGACAGGACTCAGGGGTCTCAGTTGGCCAAATCCAGTATAGGCAGGAGCTAATAATAGTTTTTACATATTGTAATAAGGTAAAACTCTAAAAAACTATTCTTAGTTGTAGGTCTCTGCCAATGCAGGCAGTTGGTTGAAATAGTCCCTGCCCTCAAGGATGTTCCATTCAAAAAGGGGAGTGAATATGCATATGTAACAGTATACACCAAACGTGTATGTGTAACTTTGAAGGACCAGTAAAGGCCAAGTAATTGGCAAAGTAAACTTTTTAAAGAAGTTTATCATGGGGCTTTGAGAGGAGAATAGGATTGTTGAGTAACAGTGAAGACCTAACTTAGTCAGTCAATCAACAAACATTTATTAATCACTTATTCACTTATGATACATAATAATATACCATATTATATGTACAATGTGATATATACATACATATATATAATCACATTATTAATCACTTACGTGCCAGGCACTATGATAAGCACTGGGAATGAAAATATAAGCAAAAAGAAAGATAGCCTTGCCTTTAAAAAGCTTATATTCTAATGGGGAAGACAACAAAAAAGGAAACTGAAAATTGGGGTGTGTGTGTGGGAAAGTATCTGGTGCTGGAAATGATAACGTCTGGAGGAGTGCAGTCCTGGGGGAAATGAAGTGATGGCTGACCTGGGCTCCTTCCATAAAGAGAAGGTTCTGAACAGAATCCTCCACCCTCCAATCAGAGGGAGGGGCCCCAGGAGAAGAGCTTACTTCCAAGGTAGGAGTTCCAGGGCTGAAGGTACGTCATACTGGTACGTGATAGAAAAATCCAGAGGAAAGCAAGCTCATGGGAAATGGAGAGATTGTGCACCGTGAAGAAGGTTACATAGTACAAATTTGGCATGGGTGAAATTGGATTAGTTTTCTGATTTTCCCTATCTACCTTTAGCAACCCTGGAGGTAGAGGACAGAAATCAGAGATATCAGGAGTTACCCAGGGATGAGGATTTACACATCGAGAATGGCAGAAGTTCAGGGGATGTTATGGTAACAGAGAGTGAAAGATTAAGATTAGACCATGGACTTAAGGATGGATATGGCAGAAAGGGAAGTTAGGGTGTGGGACATGGATTGGAGAATATGGATGGCCGCTGATAAGGCAAAGAATGGGCTTAGTATGAATGAAAATGTGGGGGACATAGAAGGATAAGAGGTTGTGGTCAGAGGATGACTTTTTCAAATTCCAGATCTTGGATCATTTACACAGATATTGAAATTTAAGATGTGACCATGTCAGAGTATGGCTGAAATGGGGTGGAAGAGGAAGCCAGAGTTGGGGAAGTGTGTGTTCAGGTTGTTAGAGGAATCATCACTGTATATATTAATCTTCCAAGGATGATGACAGAGGGAGGAGTAGAGAGGAACATTACTACCTAGGTAAGCATCATAGTCACTGAAAAAGTTGGGAGAATGGCTTGTAGCTCATCAGGTGACAGCAACAAGGATGGGGAAAAGTGGGGGCAAACAGGTTGTATGGTTCTTGAAAGAAGAGAGCTCATGAGATGCAATTTCTGTTATGCCTGAAGATCCTTTGGAACAGCTTTCTTGAGTATTCCTGATGTCTGATAGATGTGACTTACAATACTATACCCTACCAATAGGTCCTGCTATATAATATATACAATCTAGCTTGTAAATTCTGTAAGTTAAAGCTTTGTGCTTTGCAAAATTAGCTAATGGTGTTTTTCTTAAGAATTCTCTAAGTCTGACATTCTGTATGACAAGCTTGGTTAGAAGAAAAGATGCCTGTATTTCTATTGGGAGACCTGATCCTGTGCTCAGAGGAATCTTTCAGATTAAAATAATGAAGTTTTGGCAAAGCCGAGTCATCTACGAAGGCTATCTCTGATTGTTAATGAGAGCCATCTGTTTGGGGCTGCATGGGGATGGGACAAGAAAAGAGAGATGGGATGAACTATGCAAAAGGGAATTTATACTAAATCACAGGAAATATTTTTCAATTGTGAATTCCATTAGACAATGAAAAAGAGTCCCTACAGAGTTTTCAGAACCCAGGTCATTACATCTTGGAAAGGAAACTCTTATGGTCATATTTTGAAAAAAAAAGTAAGTCAAGGTAGATAAGGTCAAAACCCTGGACAGCCAAGAACATACAGTGTCAGAACACTACCAACTCCAGGAGAATGGTAAGGAAGGTATGTTATGTGGTATATCTTGGCCTTACTTATTGGAGGGTAGGAAAGGTTAGATTAGAATGATTGGAATGGCTCTGTGGGCCAGTGATACTTGACCTCAGAAGGAAAGAAATGGAATGCATCCAAGACAACCTCTCTTTGTCCTCTCTCTATACATAATACCACAGGGATATTCTGAAGGTGTTGGCAGGCCCCTAAAAGCTAACACAGTGAAGGGTGAGGCAGGCCAAGAATAAATATAAGGCAGGACTGGGTGGAACTGTCATACTACCCTGCTTTCATTTTTCCTAAGTGACAAAAGCTTTGTACAAGAAACATGCAATTTTCTGTTGACTCAGAGGCTGCCATCAACTACCATATGTTTTGCTTTTGGGTTAAGAGTACTATATCATATCTTGGAGAGAAAAGTGCTAGAAATGTTCACATTTGGACTTAATCTCTTCAGAACTAGTCTCTATTGCCAACTTCTTTTTTGCCTTTTTTCTTCCTGGGTTATGGTAAAGGGGAAGTGGTCTGGTCTCATGATTCTGGGAGAGAGAGGAAAGTTACAAGGTTTCTCCTTGTCTGTCATTGGGTGAGTCTGGAGGTAGTTCTCAAGCTGGTCAGCTGATCACCTGGTGGTGGTTGATGGTGATACCTGACCTTAAGTTAGTTTGTGACTTCATATTTATTAAATTGTGTTTGGAGGCCCAATGTCATGTCATTAGTGATATAGGGAATACCCTGGGAAGATAATGTTGTGAGATATTTATAGTTATGGAACTGTATCTATTTCTAGATGTAAATATATATACGTATATGTACATATATATATGTACATATATATGTATATACATACATAATACATACACACACATATAAATAGAGAGATATTTATAGGCAGCTAGGTGGCACAATGGATAGAGTGTCAGGCCTGGAGTGAGGGAGACTCTTCTTCCCGAGTTCAAATCTAGCCTCAAACATTTATTAAGCTGTGTGACCCTGGGCAAGTCACTTAACTCTATTTGCCTCAGTTTCTTCACCTATAAAATGAGCTGGAGAAGGAAGTAGCAAACCACTCTAGTATCTTTGCTAAGAAAATCCCAGATGGGGTCACAAAGAGTTGGACATGACTGAAATGACAGAACAACAGTGGTTAACTAGATATATCTCTCTCTATAAATATAGATATAGATCAATATCACTCTATCTAGAGATAGATACAGATCCATAAATATAGATAGATATCCATTTAGATCTAGATCTATATAGATAGATACATATATATCTAGGCAGACATAGAGATTGATAGAGCATTCATTAAGTGTTAATTTTGTGTTAGACCCTGTTAGTGTTAGACACTCTGAGGATACAAATACAAGCCATCAAAATAGATCCTGCCTTCCAGGAACTTACATTCTAATGGGAAAAGACAACACATAAAGGGGAGTAGGAAAAGAGTGGAAAGGACAGAGAAGGTTACCTGGTGAGGAGATGGCTGGAAGAGACATGGAGTCCTGATTACAGGCAAGGCAAGGTAAAAGCTCACCTGTTGGAGCTGGGAGAACCAGGCAGGAAATGAAGATGATGGCTGGAGGGTGGGCAGCATGACGAGGAGATGACTGGGAAGTGGCACGGAGGCCTATGCCCAGGCAAGATGAGGTGGAAAAGTTTCCTCCTGAGCCAAAGTTCCTCCACAGACCACCCCATAAGTAAGATGTTGTTCTAAATAAAATTACTAAGGATCGATGTAATTATGGTGTCTCCTGTTTACATCTAGTCTTTCTATAGTTTTTAGTATAACAGAATAAGTCTATGAAAAGCATGTGAAGACTGCCCCCGGTGGAATAGGTGGATGAGAACAATCTGTTCCAACAGTCACAAAGGCAGCGGAAGCAGGCATTATAAAGCACTTAAACCTTGGTCAGACATCTCGGTCATCCACTGCATCCTGGGCCGTCTCCAGTCATCTTATATCCTGCCGCTGAACTTTGATGACCGGAAGAGAGAGTGAGGGTGATGACTTTGTGTAACTCTGCCTCACTTAAATCCAATTCTCCCACAAATCAAGACAGCACCCCAACATCACTGGTCCTCTTTGAAAATAAGGCACAAAATAACAGTATAATAGAGCACCACCTATTCCTTTCAGTTTCTTCCGGCCCGGACTTTCAACTCGCACTTTTGACTTCAAGGATCCATTACTTACTTTTTGTATTGTGCGAGAAACACACTTGTTTCTATCTCTTCCCCACCATTGCACAGGCCTCTGTGGGCTATCTTGTTATGGTCAGAATGCTGCTTTTTGTTTCTTTTGGTTATGTTACTCTAACTATTTTAATGACTAGAGATAAGGTTATTTATTCTCCATACTTCTCCATCATGCATCTTTCTCTGAAACCTTCTTACCCTAGAAGATCTCTCTGCCCATGCGGCCCCCTTCTCAAGTTGGTGAGTTCCTTCCAGAACCTCCATTTTGAGGAAGTACTCAGCCTAGCCATACTCACTCCTTCACTCTTCTCCAGGGTCTGGTCCTGACTCTGGACTTCTCTAGGCCTCTGTATTAGTACCTTTTCCCTGTGGTGGGTGAAATCTGAAATAACTGAGAAAACAAAGGTTCAAGCTTCCTAGCATATTGATTTATTAAGCGATACATACCAATTACATAACAAATCAGGACCAGGCACCCTCAGGTTGTCACTGGACCTCGAATACAGGGGGAGACAGATTTTTATGCATTAAAAGAAAACAATTAACAGTATATAAACCAAGATGTGAGATTAGCTTATCTGATTTCTAATTGGAGGAAAGATCAGGGACTTTCCAAGTCGGAAGGAGATCAACGAACAGGTACAATTCCCTGAAACCAGAAAAAGGGGTATCCCCCTCCCACCCAAGTGTTCCATTACAGGGCCAGTTTTCAGAGAAGATGTATGGGTTGCTCAAGATGTATAACTGTGAGAAAACGCTTTGTATAAATCTTCAGATCTGACTGTGTTTCTGGTCAGTATAACCTATGTTCTTAAGGGTCTCTAAACAGCAGGTAGAGGGTGGTTCAGCTTCCCAACTACTCAAGGCTAGGTTCAAACGATGCAACAAAGTTTTCTCACAATTCCTACAAATTCTTACAATTGAATAGTGTGATAGCAAGCAGGGTGGGACTTTTTGCTGTTTTTTGTTTTGGAGTGCTTCTCAGCACTAAGGCCATCAAATGCCTTTGAGTCTTGCCTTTGTTTCAATCAAGAGTCTTTGATTGAATCGGGAGTCTTTGATAACCTGCTTAAGTCACTGGAAGGCCTAGATCACATGGGTTTGAGTCACATGGTTGTGATGCCCTCTGACCCTGAAGAAGTACATATATATGTACTGTGAGGTTAGCATTTTGCTTAGGGCTCACTCATTGGAAGAGTGTTGGTGTGGAGACTCTGGGTAGCCATCAAGGAGACCCCTGGCTTTGAAAACCCAGATGCTGGTGCTTCTTTGTCTGGTAACTATGTATGTATAGCTTTGGTCAGACAGCTAGTAGCCTGTCTATTGATTTGTGTTATTTGCTCTATTTATATTTTCTCTGTTTGTAATTTCTGTTTGTATTTGCTCTGAAGTTCAGAGTGCTGACTTTTTCCCCTGAACTAAGTGAGTGATATATATATATATATATATGTTTAATTAAAGTGAGATTGTAAACCCCTTAAAGTTGCTTTCCTTAGAAAAGCAGATCAAAGAACCTGTGCTAGCAACCCTCCTATGTGCTGGTGTTATTGGCCTTACATAGCCACAATAGCTGCAAGTAACATTGTTGTTACAAACACAAAAGGAATTGAGCTAGATCCAGAATTGAGTCACAAGATGGAGTCAGTTTGGTTCACACAATTCCCATCATTCCTTCCCCTACCCTTTTCAGCTCCCTTTTATATCTTCCACCATTAAAATATGGGCAGGGAGGGCAGGGACCATCTTTCTTTTTGCATTCCCAGTGCATAGCACAGTGCCTGGAACATACTAAAAGTTTCATAAATGCTTGTTGACTTGCTGATTGTTACTAGGAAAAACAAATGAGTCTAAGATTTCCATGGCCCAAAATAGATAGAGTAGGTGTTAGACATAGACATATACATATATCTTTATCTAGGTATTATGTTTATCTTTCTTCCAATGAAGTTCAGGGAAAGGAAGGTTGGAATTCTCCAAATACCTTTCCAAGATCCCTCTTTAGTTTTGACCCCTCCTTCAACGCTGAGAGCTACCAGGTCTTTGGCTGTTGGTGGCATGAGAGAAGTGTGTGCAATCAGAAGGTAGGAGAGGAGGCACCAGAAGGGAGGGGCGGAACACAAGTTTCAGTTCTGAGAAACTGAGGGGGAGGAGATGAGACATATCTCTTAGCCACCAAAAATGGGAATGGATAAATGAAGGCAGGAATGAATGACAAAGCATTAATCAAGTGTTTCAAGTATGCCGGCTGTCGTGCTAGGACATAACATTAAAAGTGAGATAGTTCCTTCCCTCAAGAAGCTTACATTGTAATGAGGGGATACGAAAACTACAGAGCAATGGAAGTTAGGCAATGGAAGTTGGTCTGGGCAGCTGGAAGGATTTTGAGTAGGGCCATAGGACAACCAATTATCACATTATTCCATTAGTGAAGGCAGCATTGATCCTAGAGCAAGAGCAGGAGGTGGAAAGTTGTGTGTATATGGTGGTAGGGTGTATGGTTAGCTAAGTGCATAAAGTGCTTGGCCTGGAGTCAGGAAGACACATCTTCCTGAGTTCAAATCTAGCCTCAGATATTTACTAGCTGTGTGATCCTGGTTAAGTCATTTAACCTTGCCTGCCTCAGTTTCCATATCTGTAAAATGAGCCAGAGAAGGAAGCGGCAAACCACTTCAGCATCTTTGCCAAGAAAAACCTCTAATGGAATCATGAAGAGTTAGACAGGACTGAATGACAACAATATGGTGGTAAGGGCAAGGTACACTCAAGCCAAGTAGACCCCGATATTCTGATGAATAAATCAATCTACCAATAAACATTTATTAAGTGCTTCTATTTGCATTCTAGGCATGGGCAACAGCCTTTGCAATGACACAGAGATGGGAAGGGGAATATTGTGAATGAGGAATGATAAGCAGGACAGTATGGCAAGACTGTAGACTGTGTGCAGGACAGTGATGTGCAAGAAGTTTGGAGGAATAGGAAGGGGCTAAGTTGTGAAGAACTTTATATACCAAACAGAGGGATTTACATTTGGTTCTAAAGGTAATAAGGAACCTCTGGAATTTATTGACAAGAAGCTGACACCATCAGATTTTTCTGTGACCAGGGTCCCTGCTCCCTTGTGACTAACCACAAGCGTTCCTCTCTGCCCTGGAACTGTGACCCAGAACTGTGATCCAGAACTTCATCTTGGCCATAGAGCTGCCAATCAGCGCCAGCTGCTCCCAGTGCCGGCAAAGGCTCCCCTGGGATCTCTTTCTGCCCCATTGTCCACCCCTCTTCCCAGCTCTGGGCTGAGATCTGTTGCTGCTCCTGCCCTGGTCGTGGCTGCTCCACGTCCACTGCTGGTGCTTCTCCTGCACTCTGGGGTCAGAGATCTATCTTCCCTAGATTGTCTTAGGATGGGAAAATGTCTCACTCACTCTGACTTTTTGTTGGCTTTGCCACTCCTAAATTGGATTCGAAAGTTGTTTAGAGAGAAATGTTGGGAGAATTCAGCTGGGTTACTGCCTGTATTCTGCCGTCTTGGCTCTGCACAGAATAATCTAAATATACTTACATAAAATCAAGCTTCTTGTCTTGTAATAGTTCTCCCCAAATTGGAAATTTAGAGGTCAATCTGAAGACTTAGTAGGATAGATTTCTAATTCTTGCCTCATGTAATTAAATATGTTAAAGCTTTTATTGATAAAAACATATGAATACATAATAATGATTATGATAGCTTACATTTGTATGTTCCTAAGTTATTTTGCTTTAGCTTGATGATACAGAGACTCCTGCTACATTCTCATCTTACAGGTTAGGAAGGTGGGGCCCAAAGGAAGAAAAAAAAACATTTATTAAGCACCTACTATGTGCCAGGCACTGCGCTAAGTGCTTTACAATTATTATTTCACAGCAACCCTGGAATGTAGGTAAGTGCTATTATTATTCCCATTTTACTGATGAGGAAACTGAGACAGAGGTTAAATGACTTGCCTGGAGGTATACAGCTAGTAACTGTTGGAGGCCAGATTTGAACTCAGATCTTTCTGATTCCTAGTCTAGGACTCTATCCACTGAGCACCTACCTACTTCCAACTAGTTGATTTCTCCTTATATCTTTGGCAATTGACTAAAACCAAAAAAACATTTTTAGAAGGAGGTGCTTGGAACAGCAAGACTCAGTGAAAGGAAGTTTTTTTCTTTTTAATGAAAGATCGAGCAGGATTTCTCTAGTCTCCGCTGACCTTTTCCCTGGAAAATTATTTTTTTCTTTTTTACATTTAATTTTTTCTCAATTACATGTAAACAAAAATTTTTGACATTTGCTTTTTAAAATTTTTAAATTCCGAATTCTTTCCCTCCCTTCTCTTCTCCTTGAGAAGGCAAGCAGTTTGATATAGATGTAGATATAGTAGTCATGCATGCAAAACATTCCCACATTAGCCATGTTACAAAAGAAAACAGACCAAAAATAAGAATAATAAAGTTTTTAAAAAGTATGTTTCGATCTGTATTCAGACAGCATCAGTTCTTTCTCTAGAAATGGGTAGCATATTTTCAAAGTGCTTAGCACAGGTTCTGACACATAGTAGGCACTATATAAAAGGTTATTCCCTTCCCTTCCCCTTCATTGAATTGAAATAAAGCTTAGACTGCGCCGAATGTTGAAGTGGCCAGTATCCATCCTAGGATAGTGATATGTACTATATTTCTTACTACATTCTGCCTCAATCTGGAATGTCGTATTTGGTTTAGGAAGGCCTTTGACAAGTTAGAGAATATCCAGGGGACAGAAACCCAAGCAATAATCAGCCTCCAGATTGTACCATATGAAAACAGTTAGCTAGGAAAATCTGAATTCAAATCCTACCATGAACATAGACATAGACATGAACATAGACAATGAAAAATACATAACAAAACATTTACTGCTTGGTTTTGCCCTCTTCCCTCCTTCCCCACCTTTTTCAGAACTTCTCAGTTTTCTTATCTCTAGATGGAGATATTAATAACTGTAGCCCTTAAGAAGGGCAGCTAGGTGACACTGTGGTTACAGCACTGGGCTTGGAATCAGGGTGACTCATCTTTCTGAGTTCAAGTCTGGCCTTAGACACTTATTAGCTGTGCCACTTCCCTTAGTTTCCTCATCTGTAAAATGACCTGGGGAAGGAAATGGAAAACCACTCCAGTATTTTTGCCAAGAAAACCCCAAAAAGGGTCCCAAAGAGTCAGATTTGATTGAAAAAAAAAACAAAAAACAACTGAACAACAAACAGCAACATAGCCCTTAATTCTAAGGGTTATTATAAGGGCCAAATGGGATAACATATGGAAAGCTCTTTGCAGATTTTAAAAGTACTACTAAAATGTCAGCCATTACTAGGTTTAGCTTGGTGAAGACAAGACTTAGGAGGGACAAGACATCTATCTTTGATTATTTGAAGGGCTTTGATGAGGAAGGGGATTACATTTGCTCTGCCTGAGAAAAAGGGTAGAACCAGGAGCAATGGGTAGAGTTGCAGAGAGGTGGATTTATTCTTGATGTTGGCAAAAAAAACAACTCAATAATGAGATCTGCCTTACAGTGCAGTGGGTTGCCTGAGAAGACAATAAGTTCCCCATCACTGGAGGATTTCAGGTAGAGGCTCCATGGCCCCTTGTTGGGGCAGTTGTGGAGAGGGTCCTTGTTGGGGCATGGATTGGACTACATGGTCTCTGAGGCCTTCCCAACTCCGAGATTTTGGGAAGGCTCGCCAATGTTACCTTCTCTCCAGATCCAAACTTTCTCCACAAATGAAACCACAGAGACAACTCTGGTCAGGCCCCACCTGATTCTTCACATCAGATGAGGTATAAAAGGGGGTGATGCATTCTCACCAAATGTGTTCATCCCTGTCTTAAAGGATGTCTTGTCTGAGGTCTAAATCCAAGAGAGGGATTCTGTCTGTATGGTGAGAGCCTCCAGATTCCCTTGTTCGAAGATGCTATTATCCTAATTGCATAAAGCTCTGAGACATCACAGGGTCTCCTTTGTGAGATCTGTGATTATTCTCCAATGACCCCAGGATCTCAGAGTTGGAAGAGACCTCAGAAACAGAGTGGTTGTTGTTATCGTCATTTCAGTCATGTCTGACCCTTTGTGATCCCATTTGGGGATCCTTCTCCAGCTCATTTTACAGATGGGGAAACTGAGGCAAACAGGGTTAAGTGACTGGGCCAGGGTCACACAGCTAGTAAGCGTCTGAGGCCAACTCTGAATTCAAGTCTTCCTGACTCCAGGCCTGGCACTCTATCTATGATACCATCTACCTGCCAGTCTGAGATGGGGTAGTGTGGTGGAAAGAGCCCTGAACTTGGATAGCCTGATGTAAATCTTGGCTCTGCAGTTTATTGTCTGCCTGTCTGACCATGAGCAAGTCTCTTAACTTTGATGGGCTATCTGTAAAATGAGGGCATTGGACTAGATGGTCCCTGAAATCCTTTCCACTCTAAATCTAAGATCTATGATCTTAGGCCATCTAATGTAATCTGTAACTGAACAAGATTTCCCTCTACCTTTACAACATACCTGGGCAACCTTCATCCAGCTATTGCTTGAAGAACCCCGGTCAGTCAGTCCATCTACTTTTGCATAGATCTCATTGTTAGGAAATTAGCTTGAGAATTCATTCAGAAAAATTAAGTGGGGGCAGCTAAGTGGCGAGGTGAGTAGAGCACCAATCCTGGAGTCAGGAGGACCTGAGTTCAAATTTGGCCTCAGACACTTGACACACTGGCTGTATAACCTTGGACAAGTCATTTAACCCCAATTGCCCTGCCTTCCCTCCTACAAAAAACAAAACAAACAAACAGAAAAACTAAGTGGATGAAAAATGCCTATTGTCTAAACTCTGGACCATGACATACAGTCGAATGGCCAGACTGATATTGTGTGTATCTGGGGCAGGCACTGCAGATGGGCATCGGGTTAAGCCCAGAATTTAGGAGAAGAAAGAGACCAGACTGGATTGTAGTTGGGAAATGGTGCAGAGCTTTTTAATGATTCCAAGCTGCTCTCTGGAGCAAAGACTTGTGTTTTTAGCACAATTGTAATAGAGTACCATATAAAAATGAGATTGCGCATCTTGGAGAGTGTTGTATATATTTTAGAAGACCTTGGTGCCTTGGAAGCATCCTTTATGAGCGTTCAAATGTTTGGCATAGGTATAAGTTAAATCCCAGGCTCCCAAGGAAAAAAAATTAAGAAAGGGCCCCCTTACCCTTTTTTGAAAAATAAAACATCCTTTTGGCATTATGCCTCTGCTCCAACCTCCACTCCCCTAGGAAATGAAGAGATTTCTTTCACCCTATTTGTGCTTGTAAAGGGATTATAAGGTGAAACTCTTTCACTTACTCTATGTCTAGTTTGCTTTCCAGTGCCTCTTTGTTTTACTTGTGTGGATTAACTACATACAAGAAACAGTAACTCACTAAGCCGAGTCACCTATCCTTTGTAACCAGGAAAATCTGTCTACTTTATAGAGTTTAGCTGAAGTGGTCACCACCTTCCTTCCCCTTACCAAACGACAAAATATTCTACTCCAAAATTGAACCAGAGGGGCACTAGACAAGAGGGAAAGAGGTTTAGATGTTAAGTTGTTGAGTGTTAAATATTTGGATAGTGTAAAACCCTAATAACTTATCGTGGACAGACAATGCTGATTGTCTTTTGCTTGCAAATGTGTAATGTGAATTTCTGAATGGGGCTAAAACACAGGGAAGATGGTTCCAGCTTCCAGGGTCTCTCGTGAAAATAGGATCCAGGCAGCTTTAAGTTGTTTCCCCAAGAGTTCCCTCAGAACAGATTTGAATGGGAATGGTGACACACATCATTTTAAACTGAGAATAAGTAGAAAAGCATTTGCATTTTACTTTTGAAAGCATTTCCTCTCAGCAGATCTACCATCTTAATGATGTTTGGTTTAAACTACATTAAAATGAGCGGAAATTCCCTGACCTCACCTTAGCCGGCGGGAGTGGGAGAAGGAAGGGCCTTGAGCTATTCGGGTGTTTGGAGGAAGTCAATGTGGGGTAAAAAATTTTAGGCACTCATCAACACACTAATGGTTGAAAGATGATTAAGTATTGTCTTTCTTCTTTTTAAAAAAGTTTCCCAGATCCCTCTCTACTATGATCTTGCATTTCTTTTTTTTAAATTTTATTTTATTATTTTTCAATAAGAAATATGTTTCTTCTCTATCTCACTTCCCCCTCTATGGGAAAACAAAACAAAATGAAACAGAACCCTGATAACAAATATATATATATATATAACCAAACAAAATTAGTTCCCACACTGGCCACTGTCCAGAAAACATATGTCCTGTCCTAGTTTGTACCCTAATTCTATTACATGTCAGAAGGTGGGCAGCATGTTCCAGTATGTGTCCTCTGAAATCCTGGTTGGTAATTGTATTGATTAGAGTTCTCAAGTCTTTCAAAATTGTATTAACAATTTTGCAGTTTTTGAATAAATTGTTCTCTGCATCAGTTCATTCCAGTCTTCCCAAGTTTCTCTGAAACCATCTTCCTCATTTCTTACAGCACAATACTATTTCATTACATCTATATACCATACTTTGTTCAGTTATTGCCCAATTGATGGGCACTGCTTGGGTTTCCAATTCTTTGCAACCACATAAAGAGCTGATATATTTCTGTACTTCTGTATCCTTTTCCTCAGACACAACAGTTGCATTTCTGAGCCTAATGGTATGCACAATTTAATAACTTTTAGGACATAGTTTCTAGTTGTTTTCCAAAATGGCTGGAACAATTTATAACTCATTCCCTCCCATTCTTATTGCTTTCATTTTTTGTCAATTTTGCCAATATGATGGATATGAGGTGAATCCTCAGAAAGCTTTAACTTTCATTTCTCTAGTTATTAGTGATTTGAGGCAATTTTTCTATTTCCTTTATATGTCTGTGTTGGTAAGCAAAATGGCCTTTGTTTTCTTTGAGTAACTCAGTGTATTTCATTAAGCCTTATTAGGTGCTAAGCCCCAGGCCCAAAGCCCTAATAGGTGTGGAACCTATGTGGGTGTGGATTGATGACTGAGGTGGGGCCCAAGGTGGGACTGGCTAAGGGGAGGTGTTAACTCCAGAGCCATGCCCTATTAGGTGTTAATCCAATCTATGTGGATGTGAACATCCCAGAGTCCTAAGGGGAGGAGCCAACTCAAGAACCAATAAGCTCTGGTCATTCAGACAACGCTTGATGACATCAAAAACTCTGTAAGAGGAGAGAAGACAGCTTGAAGATTGATTTTCTGTTGGAGCCAGAGACAGCTACAGCCGAAGCTGAAGATAAAGCCAAAGCTGAAGCCCACCCATGTGTGGACCAAGGAGTGCTGAGCAAGGACTTGAAGCCAGTGGGTAATCTTCTTACCAAGAGAGGTGAAGCATGAATGTGATTTGGTTTAATACCATCATGTTTTTTCTGTGGCCTCCTGGTTACTCTTGTGAGGCCGACTTATTGGGCCTGGAAGCTTTTGATCAAAATATCAAAATGGGGAGGCTGGTTAGTGGGTCTGTTACTTTGGAGCCTGAATAAATGCTTTAATTCTTCTGCCTTCTACTTAGAGAATTCCTCATATCCTGCAGTTCTGAACCATTCAGACACATATATGATTCTCTTTGAAATCATAAATTCTGCCTTCATAATACATCTGGTGATGATGTGGATGGGATCGCTAGGTATAAGATCTCTATTTAGAAGCAGAAAAACTTCAGAGGAAGAGATGAATATCCCAGGGTGGGAGGATCCATTTTATTCCTCCCTAGCAAA